>JACEIK010003682.1:120620-151776 GCA_018107945.1 Datura stramonium | reverse complement strand
TTTTTTACCTTTTAAAATAACGATAAAATTTATATACACACTATAATTTTTAAATCTCACTTATAAAATTACACTAAATATTAATTATTATTATTATTTTTTTTATTTTTATGTGTTTGATACGACAAAAATCATCTTTCATGAAAAATATATTTCAATTTTTTTTGGTTGTCTAGTTAGTGAGTGAAAACTATAAAAGTTAAAATGAAAATTAATAAGGACTTTTAAGAATTGAAAATATTTTTGATGATGATACATCACGTATGAGACTACACTGAATATGTTTTTGTGAAAAATACTTGATGAAATTTTTAAGTATTAAATTAATTTAAAAAATATCGAGTTGAGGTCATAGCACCATTTTATCTTCATTTCTTTTTTAAATTCTGAATCAATTCAAATTGTGTCACATAAATTGAAACGGGACAAAAAAACATTCTGATTAAAAAAAAAAAAACTACCAAAGTATTGTTCCAATTTCATGAATGATGTAACAAAAGGGGCTACTACAACTAAACAAGTTGCCAAGGGAAAAGAGAAAGGGAACAAAGGAAAACTTCTCTTAAATCATTTTACTACAATTGGATAGTAAATTTGATTGATACAAAGATCCATTTCCACAAGTAGTGGAAAAAAAAGCAATATGGGTTTTTAGCACTTTTCTTGATTTTGTTCAAAGGCTAATTCCCAACATGATTGAACAATCCTCCAATCATATTCTACCTCATAATAATTCACCTATAACACATATATACTCTCCAAATATGTACAAAAGAAAAACCCATATTGCTCGGACCCCTCCAAAAATATTGTCGCCCGCGTGTTGTGTTACACACACACCGACGATATTTTTGAAAAATCCAAACAAAATACAAAGACACCATACCAGAAGCTACCATTAAGACGTGTTACATCATCAAGTTACCACCTCAACAATACTTTTTTGACTACTAATACTACTAAAACTAGCTTTCCATTGCTTTCTTTGGAAGCACATACCAAGCTTTAGAGTTGGATACTTACCCTTTTGGGATTTACTTGGTTTGAGAGGGCATTGTTTTTTAACAAACCCTTCAAGAAACCTTATTCCCACACGTGTTACTCCTACAACAACCAATGTTTTTTGTCTTCACAACATCATCAAAGTTTTTGCCTTTGATTTGTCTTCACCCCTTCATCATCACTGTTGTAACAAATAAGATGAAACAGAACATGGGTCAGTTTTAGATCATTATCTCATTGCTTCATTTGACACATAGGGTGTATATATTAGGCTTCATATACCAAACCAACCTCCTAAATTTTTTAAGTAAGTGACTGCAATTGCTTTAGTATGATGATTATGACACTTGTCCAAATTTCTATGTACATAATAGAGTATTTTCCTAACATGAGTTCAAGTATTGCTCTTTCCCTTGTCCTTTCATTTGTCTGTAGTTCAAGACTCAGAAGCAAAAGAGATAAGGTGTGGCACACAAAGACAAGGGTGCAACATTTTCAAGATTTCATATAGTATATTCATCAAGTGTCTGACTAATCAAAAGTGTGAAAATGAAAAAAGAAAAAAGTGTCACATGTGAAAGTTACAAATTTCTTGCTAAAACACAAGGGATAGCTACATACCCTTTAAAAAAATATCATATAAAGAATCTTTAAAACCTTCACAACTACTACTGGTAAGTGGAAACTACTAACAAAACAAGTATCTTAAAGGAAAAAGTTTCCAATTTTCACATGAATAAGCTAAAGTTTAAGACTGTCACATAAAAATTCCACCTTGTTAGATTGAAACTATGCCTCAAAGAAAAAATGGCATATTGAAAAGACTTTTTCACCACCAAAATAGTCTAAGTTCTATAAAAGCATTGTTAACCTATTAATTCCAAAAGCTCAACTTCTAGAATACTATATCACTACCATCCATTTCAGAACCCCCTAATACTTTTTATTTTTTTTATTATAGAAGTGATGTCCGGATCAGCTTAGATGCAACTAATCTCACGAGGTACCTGCTAACTCCTACCATCAAAATTTAGACAGATGGTAAGAACTTTACTGACGTGCCAGAAACCCCTAATTCTAACAAGTAAACAGCAAAACCTGAGTCAATTCAACATAACTCAATGAGAAAAAAGAAAGTATGCATCACCACTTACCATGGGGAAAACAAGAATTAGTCCTTGAAAATGACTGAATCTGCCATTTCCATCAAGGGTGTCAAGCAATCAGGTGAGAATTTCCTTGCAAACATGTAAGAATAAGTGGAATTTGACTCTCTGAGATCATAAATCAGCTGTGAAGAAACTTCAGGAGGATGATAAGTATGTGGGTGACCATCAACTGTATCAGTCCAATTCACCCTTGTCAATGTATACTTAGTACACCCATTTGGATCCTCCATTGATAGCAAAGTTGGAAAGTAATGCTCCTCTGGGTAACAAGATTCAACATTTATACATGGTTTTCTAAATTTCCTCCATAACTTCCTATCCTTAATAACCATCAAAGAATGTTTCCTTGTAAGTACAAAAAACTGTGACCCAACTTTAAACTCCTCAAATCTCACCTCAGGTTCCATCAAATTCTCCCCTCTCGCATTATATCTATCCAATAACGAATCAGACTCATCAAGAATCTCAATATAACTAGGGAACTCCATCTTCCTGGACAATTTCTGGGTATCAAGTAAGAAATTGTAGAAATAATTAAAAGAGTGTAAAGGGATACAATGCTGTGAGATAAGAGCAAAATACGAATTTGATGGGTCATCAAGTAAGGCATGAGCAAGAAGTCGACGGGCGGCGGAGATGAGCGTCGGCGACGAACGCTGAGTTCTCTTAGACGGAATAAATCGATCTTTAAAAACACCCATTAATGGTGCGATTTTGATAGATGGGTCAGCGTGTATGTAAATGTTGTAGAGATGTGGATCTACAGGGTTAGTCCCATTGAAGAACTTTTCCCAAATTGGGGCAAACTGTATATCCGAATTCGTTAAGAACATAAATGCGATTTTAGGTGGGCGAACAGTAGCAGATCCAAGACGGAGCTTGTGTGAAGGTTGTTTAGGGAAAGTAGTTTCAGCAGCAATTGCTTTGTTGAAAAGTGAAAGATCGTCGAGTTCATCAGGTACAGAAATGGAGATTCGGCGAGGTGGGAGGATTCTTGGTGCTAACAAGAAGAGAATAGGAACAGAAATGAGGAGAGTAAGAGAAGGGATAACTATAGATAATCTGAACATATTTTCTTGAAAATATGTACACTATGAACTGTTTTTACAGCAAAATCACCATCAATGGAGGATGAATCTTAGTGGGATTTGAGGGAAATTAGGGTTTGAAGGGATTGGGATGATGAAGATTTGAAGAGAGAGTGGTAAGTGAAAGTGAAAGGAGTGAAGAGAGAGTTTTTGGGAAGGAAAGAAATGGAGAAAGTGGTAGAAATAGAGAGGTGGTTTGGTATAGTGGTTTGGTATAAGGTGGTGGGGAATTTTTTAAAATATATTATTTATAATATATATATATATATATATATAGTATTATCTTAAGGATTTTTAACACATGTACCTAATAATATTTTGGAAGAGTTTACATAATCTATAGTTTGTTTAGTTGTATTTTTGAGAAAAAAATTTACTTATTTTTTAAAATTATATTTCTTTTTAAAAAAATTAAGATATTAAATTATGTTTTTTTCAAAAGGAAAAAATTTAAATAGTAGTAGAAAATTATTTTTAAAAGCCAAAGGGTAAATTTTTTCATAAATATTGTTGGTCTTGGACAAATATAAACACATTTTTAATATTAGTACATGTATATTTTTTTAATTGTACTTTTTATAAGAAATAAAAAATAAATAATCTCGAGATTAATTTCTGAAATAAATTTATTCAACATTCGATTGAAATAAACTCTCATAAAATAAATAAATCTTGAATTATTTTAATTTAAAATCAATTATCATAAAATAACTTATTTCCCCATCGAACGACTCGCTGTTAGGCTAATTATAGAATGAGTATTGGTGCATAGGATTGGCAACCAAAAAAATTGACGGGGTGGATATAACGGAGAAGAGGAGGGGACAGATAACGGCGTTAAGGGAGAAGAAAGTGGGGTGTAAATGAGTGGAAACAGACAAAAAGAGGGACGTTTCAAGGAAATTGCAGA
Source organism: Datura stramonium (assembly GCA_018107945.1). NCBI lineage: Eukaryota > Viridiplantae > Streptophyta > Magnoliopsida > Solanales > Solanaceae > Datura > Datura stramonium. The sequence continues at coordinate 147,607 of JACEIK010003682.1, read as the reverse complement.
AGATAAGGGTGTACTTTTGGGTACTATTCCCTTATTTTATTTTAATAATAATAATAATATATTTATTTATTTCATAACATTTTTGAAATCCGTGATTGTACGGATTATTAAATTTAATCAAGTTAAAATTAAAAATTATTTTGCTTTCGTGTTTATTGTATTCGTATCTTAATAACTTTTAATTTAATCCAATATTTATTTGAAAAATATTTTTCTACTCACAAAATAAAAATAAAAATAAATGTGCTACAATTATTTAAATAATGACTTTTCTTCAATAATTCTCGTGTCTCCCGTAGTACATCGATGACCACAAATCGATTTTTCGTTTTTTTATTTATTTTATTTTAAAAATATTTTAAATATTTTTTTTCTTTTTTTTCTTAAAATAATTGTTAAATTTATTTTTTCACATAACCTATTTAGGTCAAAAGATTAAATGATATTTTAATATATTTTATATTTTTTAATTTAAGATTATAAAATTTTAAAATATTTTTTATCGTATTAAATTTCTCAGAGTTCTCAAAATCAGTGAGCAAACAAATTAAAATAAAGGAGTATAAATGACGATTCAAATTAGTTGAAATTTTTGCATTTGTGAAGGGGAGAATCTTGACGAATTTAGCAGTTGTCGAGCATGACGCTATACATACATACAAATCGTAAAATACCTCTCGCAAAAATACGCGATAAGATTCACCAAATATATATATATAACTTAAACTCTAAATTTTCTCACACATCAAAGATGTGTATAACTTAAATTCCATTAATATTATAAACATAACACCGTAGCGCTAATATTTGGTTGTGTTATCGAATATCAGATGAAAAATTTTAAAAATAATAATAAATTGTTGTGTTTATTTCTTGACAAACTATAGACGCAACATTTTTTTTAATATTTGCCATACATGTGCTATGTTCATGTATCTAACACCAAACATCTTCATATATACTCCTATTATTTTAGAATTTGTAAAGTGTTTCAACATCTTCCTATTCACATTCTAAACCGATTTTCTTTTTACACTTTTATCCTTCCCTCTTAAATTTAATTTTATGCAAATATAATATATTTTTAATTAAATTTTAATTAAACACGGGATCTTTATTTATTAAGTCTATATAAATTCTGGCCCAATCCAAAATGAATCGACCCAACATTTAAAGGGCTTTTATCGTTTTTGATCTATCGATCAAAATTAATTACGGGCGCTAGCTAAAATATACAAAAACTGTACACTAATTTTATAATAACAAATTTTTTTTATTTTTTTTATTTTTTTTATTTTTTTTACTAAATATTTTATCAATTATATAGAAATGACATATTTCGATCCAATTAAACAAAAAATTCATTTTCAAGTCATTTCTAATACGTTAAGAACAATTTTAACCTTTTTCTCCTAAACAAAGAATTATACCATATATATGCGGTTTCAAACCAATTCCATGCATGAAATAACATATATATATATATATTATTGGCTACAAAATTAGATACTCTCTTCGTTTCAATTTTTGTGTTTATAGAAAAAGTATTTGTTTTTATTGTAAGTACTCTTCAATTTTGTCAGTCATATTCGAGCATGCTTAAAACCATAGCATTCATCCGATGTATAATATAAGCCAATGATTTTTTCCGTGTTTCAGAATACGATACATAGGGCGTTGGCGAATCGAAAGTCTCAGCTCAACAAACATACCATCAAGAAATTGATTGTGCAGTAACAGCCTGCACAACTCCTGTATCAAAAGTGAGAATGAGTGGCTCCAGAACACCATCTGCACTGAAGACGGGAAGACAGGGCCAGGATCTATCAAAGTAGCGCAGTGTGAGGGTTAATCGCGATGAGACTCAACATTTGGTTAGAATACGTTGACAGTGAAGTGCACAATCTGATCTACAATCTTTAGATAAATGAATGAATACTACATCCAGATATTGTACAACTCAACAAAGAAACTGGCAATCAAGCTCACCAAATTCCCCAGTCTCAGCTCAAAAAGAGTTGCACAGCAAGCAATTCACCCTTTACAGGATTTGTGGGAGGGGGTAGAGAAACCAACACATACTAGTTAACTCTTTACTAGAACCTCGACGAATCTGCAATGCAAACTAAATTACAATAATTAATATTAAGAATTGGAAGACAAATGCAAAGACGTTATCTGATAGCAGCAGCTCTCTTTAAATCTGCCATGGACACATCTCTAGAAGAACATTCCATCCTTCCCCTTTAAGAAGGTCCCTGTATTTACAAGCAAGGGCGACACTTGGATCTGAGATCGGGATCTTCAACTGAGTACCTAAAAACTAATCAGCAGCCTGTTGTGAAACAGGTTCTGCAGACTTGGTATCAGTTCCGTTTAATTTGATTTCCTTTAAAGGCTTGTGCACTAGATGATGTCCTTTAATAGTTCTGCTGGATTTTCTGTTGCTTGAGGTGCAAGACCTGGCAAAACAGATGTCATGAAATTAGTAGATGGAACAAAGAGAGACTATATTGTGTAACATTTCCAGTGTCTTACACAAGGCAATATTGTTCTCAGAGAGAGAGAGAGAGAGAGAGACTTACCACTACTAGGCAGAGACAATCTCTGTTTTCCTTGCTTATCAGAGGGAGTGGACCTCTCCTTAGGATTGCTGTGTGATCTAGAACCAAGGGCGGGTCTTGAACTAGCTTCCTCAACTAAATCTTCAAGATTTGGTTTAGACTTTGGCTTGTTAACTAATGCTGCAGGTGTTTCTTGTGTGCATGCCGACATTTGAGAAGAACTGCAGCCATCAGAGAGAGATGCTGCTGCCTTTTCATTTGATTTGGAGTTGCTGCTTGAATGAGATGGACCCGCTCTATCATTTGCAAGATTTCCAGTTGCTTGTTTCTTTCCAGCAAATTTTACCTGGTTCTTTATCCCATTCACAGGATCAGCTGATTCATTTTCATTAGGCACGACTCCATCTCTGACATTAACGTCTAGAAAACGATTTTCCCATGGGCGTACTGCCATCCATCTCTCTAACCAGTTCCAACCCCAGTTGCTTTTATCTGGTTCAAACCCAGAAAGTGTAGCCTGCTGCCTGATCCTGCCTGCCACTGCAGCACCAAACAGAGTTCAATAAGAAAAAGAAAAGATGCCTTGAAATGAAAGCATGAACTGCCTAAACTGGATCATGACCAGTATCATAAAAATGACACCAAAGTATTGCGGCTATTTTTGTTCTTCTATAATTGTTCCTGAATTCTAACTAGAGTACCATGTGTCCTTTGAAAATACACATTACAGCATATAACAAAACAGAGAAAAGACCCAAGTAGCATATAAAGGAAATGAAGCAAAACCCAACAGTTACGACATGAGCTACATATAAGAGGGTTCTGAGTTCTTTCTCTAGTAGTGCCATGATACAAATGCTATGGATACCTTCTCAGATACATTTTAGCTTGACCAAGATGCACCAGCATTGAGGAAAATCTCAGCCAGTTACTAGTACTTAAATCATCATTGATGCGAGCATATGACCTACAGTATAAGAACACCTTTTGATCATATTCTTGAATGTAGAAGCAGTTATGACTAAATCCCATAAAAGAATATCAAAAGGCTATATCATTGAACACCTAAATAGGAAGAAACGCACAAACATGTGGCATTCTTTATTTTATGACTTTTAATTGTTGGATTATAAGCAGATTTCAAGATCTTTCCAAAAACATTGATGAGTTTAAATTAGTTCCATGTCTATCACAACTAGGACCCAGTTCAGGTTCTGTTTGGCTGAGGGTAAAAGTACTTTATGCTAGAAGAACAGCTTTTCTTACTTAAATTATGTTTAATTGAACAGAAGTGAACATGTGCATTAGTCACAGTACAATGTGAAGGTGCTATTGTCGGTGGAAGTTGTATAAAAGGAAAAAGGTGACAAAAAGTAGCCGGTAACTCTGGGGGGGGAGGGGTGGTGGTAAAGTATGGGCACATTTTTTAAAAAAAGAATTGGGCGAGACAGTGATTGTTAGTCTAATATATAGCAGTAATGGGGATTGACACTATTAGAATTGGCTTCTTGCCTACATGTCAATCACTCTCCTTCCTTCTTCAAGAACAAACATAGTGTGGCATTTGATGCATCTACAATTTCATTGTTCCTCTACATTATCCGATTCAACTTCATCAGGAGCTCCGTTGTAGAATTGGATCCAACGACTATGTAGAAATTATGGGAAAGACGGAATTTGTGAATACATGAGATTGTTCAGAATTATGGTAATAAAGGAACATAGCTTGTCATTATTAGTACTTGACCAGAATGGATCATCCAGCTCTTTTGTAAAACCTATCATTAAAATATGGGCCATAAAACTATAGGTTTCCTCTTCGTATTCCTGACCCAAGCATCTGTGGCCGTGGTAAAATTTATAATTCAAATGTCATAAGACATGGTTCCCCTTCTGGCTAGATTTCCGATAACATCCAACCATCTGTGACACCAGGCCCCATACCTCTTCCTCACACCCACCCTCTCATAATTCGTAAGTGTGAAAAATCCAACACCTTCCTGAATAGCATATGGTAATACAATTTTATTGAGAAGAATATATCCATCTTCACCTGCAAACTCTTGTATCTTTTTTTAATTGTTCATCCAACAAGTATCTTTTTGCCACCCTACTAATTTCTTCTCATTTCATTTAATGAGCAGGTTCCATATAGCCTGTTATAACTTTCAGCACCTGATAACAGGCCCAAATATGTAGCAGCCAGTAGGTAAAGTACCACCATGCAAGGACTAAATGCTAAATGTCATCCACCTTTCCTGGTGATACGATCAGACATTTTCAGAAGTTGATCTTGAGCTCCACCACTACCTGGAATCAACAGTTGGATGTGTCTCAAGTGCATAAGATAGGTTACGTTAACAACAAAAAATACCAAAATATGCCAGCAACTAAGAGATGTTTGATACTCATGTAGTTTCGTCCTCAACCGACATGTTGAAGCCCCTCAAATAGCCCCCTGCCATCGCCCTATTCGTCATCTTACTCAACATTCCGTTATCGAAATAAAAGGCATGGGTGATAATGGATCTCGACTCAGCCTCGAGGCTTGAGCTCCCGAAGAAGTCACATGTGTTCCTGTTCATAATTATCAAGAATTCTGAATGCCGAGGTGCCATAACTTGATCCACTTCTTTCACCAGTCACCAAATTCTATCCTCATCATAATAAAATTCACTAACTCCCAATTAACATGGTCGTAGGTATTTTCAAAGCCTAAACTGGCATGATATCACCAGAACCCCTTATTTCTTCTAGAATCAACTACCTCATTTGCCCCAATGCACATCTAGGATTTTCCCTCCTTGATGAAAGAATTCTGAGATGAAGACATTGTTTCATCCTGAACCTTTAGTCTATTGCAAACTAAAATGCACACATTAAAAATTATCTATAAGGCCCAGCTAGACTTATAAGTCTACTTACTGCTCCCTCCCTTTTTGGCACAATGGAAAAAAAATAAAAATTTAAGGTTTCTTTTTTTTTTTGGATAATGGTAATGTTGTATTCTTCAGCATTAAGGAGATGCTGGGAACCTTCAAAAGTATAATTTAAGGTTTCTTTCAGTCTCCTGCTTGCGAAAAGCAGCAACGATCTCCACAATTTCTGACCATGCTCCAGCACTCGCAGGGAAAAAACCCAAGAACAAGAGTTCCAATAGACTCCTTGACCATGGTCCACATTTTAGGAAAACCACCAAGATAAATCGCCTGTTCTGCATTGACACCTGAACAACTCTCCACCACCTCTTTCACTTCTTGCCCTATAGCCCTCTACACTCTCACCTTAGTATCCTCCCTGATGGGTCTCCAGGTAGCGTCCTCTCTCTATATATACAAATAGTCCTAAAATTCCATAATAGCACCTCATCACTATTGCTCTCGACTCCAACCCATCCACTTCCACTACTTCCTATGAAGTTCCACTTAACACTTGTCATTGCTATCCTATGAAAATATTTAGCATTTGAGTCTTACTTCAATTAGAAAGCCCGATTTCTGCCTCCCAACTAATTTTTTGTGTACTTCCACCAAGCTAACTCTTCATTCTTCTCTCTTTGCCACCCCTCCAACTCCCTTATCTCTTCGGTTCTCCACCTCTCCTAATTCATTCATAATTCTCTTTATCAGTTTCTCTTTCTTTCATGCCCTGTATCCCTTGTTAGTATTTTGAGTTTTTTTTTTTTGGGCTAACCAGAATGATATCTAGCTATAAGTCTATAACTGAAAACTTCTCCACAAGTTCAACACTCAAAACTCCACTGCCTTTAACCCCATGTTTAAGATTCTAGAGTGAGTCACATGTTCTTTTCATCCAATTTCCCCCCCAAAGAAGATCTTTTGACACATCTACAATTGACCTGTAGACACCTCTCTGTATCTACTCCAATCCACTATCTTTGTTTCTGGTTGTTGAGGCTCACTATCCTTTCGTACTTCGTAGTCTCTTTTTTTTTTAAACTAGCAAGTTTTAGCTTCATCTTCCTTTATCCTACAGTAGTAAAAAAATAACTATTAAGGTAAATAATTTTATTAGAAGTAGGGTAAACTTCGTATTCAAGTTGTATAACCAAAGAAGAGAACCTACACCAAAATATGAATCTCTACAAGAAAACCAAATCATTTATTTATACATTCACGTATCTCATGGCACACACCAAAAGAAAACTGAGATAATGACTATTTTGCAACTTTACAAAGTCTTGATCAACCCCTACAAAAGTTGTCCTATTCATCTCTTTCAAAAACCCACATAATGGCTAAATGGCAACATTCCAAGCCCTTCAACTTCTCTTCCCCCTCCTGAAAGCCCAACTATGCGAAGCCTCCTTCACTATGCCCTGGCATCAATGATTGTAATCACAAACCACCATGACCACCGCCACAATCGTAAATCACTTGACAATGCAAAAGGAGATGCTTAACATCTTTCACCCGAACCTCTGCACGTGAAGCACCAACAAACATAGATAATCCTCCTCTTCCTCAAATTTTCCGTGGTCAAAATCACCCCCTCACTGCCAACCACACAGAAACAAAACGTACCTAGAAATATGTCTTCCGCACTTCCACCCGTCAGAACTGTCATATTTTATCCACATTCTCGACCACACACTTCTCACGGTTGCATCTGTGATAATCACCATTTTGTCTCTTGGAAGCACAATAAGCTTGCACCCCACTCTCTAATCTCCCGCTTCCTGCTCTTTTTAGTTCAAGTCAATTCATCCTTCTCACATGAAAGACATGATTTTAATATCCACATAACAACACCTTTTACCTTATACGCTCGCCTCTTTCTTCTCTTCCCCTGCTTGTGTCTCCACAATCCTACACGCCTCATTAGCATCTTGTTCTATTTCTATTAGTAACTCATTCACGTTATCTTCAATCCTCGAAAAGCCCCAAAATTCCCTGAAGCCTAAGTAACATTTCCCCCTACCTATTTTTGCATTCTCCTCCCCTCCTATAATACTAGCTAGCGTTTGAACATCTTTGTTAAGGTCTACCCCCACCCAAAAAAAAAAAAAAAAAAAAACTCCCTCCCATAAGTAGAACTCCTTCATTCCACCTCATTCTTTTACATCAACTTGCTCTAAATACCACTAAAACCTCATAGATTAGCAATGATTTGGAAACATCAAAGACTCTGAACTTCTCACCTTGCTCCTCACAGTATGTCTAGCTGAACCCTCACACCGTCAACAGATTAGGCTCGCCAGAATCGTGTTCAGAATCCTGCCTAAGGCTTTTGTCGGCTTTTGAGGCAGCCTCTCGCCTAATCTGATTAAAAGAAACACCTGGCAATTCTTAACCCTTAAAGCATAAAAAAGCGGACCTTTTTAATGGTTCCAGACACTTACAAATGAGAATTAGTGTTGTTCCACAGATCCAACAATTCTTTGGCAACTTCATGAGATAACCAATGTTGTTTCAGGCTTCTTCCAACAGTTTTTGAAGAGAACTAGTGTTGTTTCAACATGATCAACAATTTTGACAAATTCAATGAGAATCAACAGTGTTCGCGGCACCCAGTCCTTCACCACTCACAAAAGCTTAAGAAGAGGGTTTGACCCTCCCATGCCTCAGAGATCCCATTCTGCCCCTTGTTTTATCCCCTGATTCAACACCCTTTTGAGCTAATCCAACACAAGAATAATCTTTCCCAACATCGTAAGTATGCTACTACCACCAAAAGTGTGAGATCTGTCTTTGGTTCAATTCACTCTTCGAATTATATTGATTTTATTGATTTGGCCCTCTTTCTTGCCTCTGGTCCTGTTCACTATCTGCGCACTTGGCTATTTTGCCCAGAACTTTGACTTCTCCCCTTCCAATTCAAATAAATCTCATTGATCCTATTGTGACCAGTACACGTTATGGGCTCCTCCTCCATAAAGGCTGGCTGTGGATCTCTTTTCTCTCTCATCATTTCCTCCCGCATCTCCCCTCTTTTCTTTACCATTTCCCTTCCAGGAACACTTGTCTACAAAACTACGATGTATCCAAACTTAGTACGCCAACCATCATCCACCACCACTAATGTAAGTACCTCCGCCACCACACACGAACACCCTCATCCACGACATGACATGAAGGACAAATAACACGTTTATGAACCCTCCACATGTCTTACTATCTTTCTAAATTTAGACACCACATGTGCACCAGAACACCACTAGAACAACAGCAATGACGCCTTCTAAAGTTCTAGCTTCATAATAGCCTAACAGTTCATTCCATCTTTCCAGCTTTAAAAAAGCACCACCCAACCATCTCCTTCCTACATGGAGGACTTTGATAGCTTGTTTCTCACTCTTGCAAACTGAAGAGGAACCTTGTGTCTTCTTTCCCTCTAGCGGCAATGATCTTCAAATCGAGATGACCTCCTGCTCCTCTAATGTTCAATCAAGAATCAACATCACACATCTTTTTCAATGAATCAGGAATCAATATCACATATCAATTTACACAGATCATATTTCAAATATCGATACAAGGCTAACAAAGGCGGCTGCTTCTCTTACAGGTTCCCAATTATATCTATCTAATCTGAAGTTTGCCTTCAAGATATCAGTTCAAAAAACTAATACGGTAATGGAAACAGAACAAACATCATCTAGAAGGACAATGAGATGCTTACCTGGTGAGCTAAAGCATAGGCCAAGTTTTTTCACGCTTAGCAGCTGCCTCTTGTCTCTTTAGCAACTTTTCTTGAATTTGCTCAACAGATCCAATACTGTCACACCAGCCCTCCTGTTAGAAAAGTCAGCAGCAAAAAGGTGAGAAGCGTGTTAATGTAACCTGTGGTCCACCTACATAAGTTCCACTTCAGGTAATGCATAGCTTACACTTGAAACTTTTTTTCAGATTTTGGCACGAAAGCTCAAGTCAGGAAGAGAATTACTATAAATTAACTTGAATCAACATTTAAAGTGGAAAATCAAATATAAATTATGAGACTGATGACAAGAACAACCATAAATCACAATATAACTCAATTTCTACAACATTCAAATGATGAAGTGCCAATCAGTCCTTCCGACATCCATGAAGAACCTACTAAGAAAATTCCAGATGATACGAATATATTATAATATATTGTTGAATAATATCCACCATATGCAAAATCCATGTGATACTAATTCAGAAACCCTAAAGCAAAATTGACAGCTAATGCCACGATATGAGACTTTCCATTGGAAAAAGGTAAGATTAACCAATTAGTAATATTATAACCTAGTGATAAATGTCACACAAGTAGTCACCACTATGGAAATGTCAAAAGGGTATTTAAAGTAATAAAATTTAGAAGTTGCTTACCTACCCCGTACGCGAGCCTCATGTTCTAGTTGCTACCCAAGTTTCTGCTGTTCAGTTTGACTTTCCAGTGACATCCGAACACGTCTTGCCGGACACGTGCCTGAACTCACCATGCAACGGAGGGTAATCGCAGCTTGTTTTTTCACCGCATGACCCTGACAAGGGCTTGAAGTCTCACCAATCCTTTTAAAGCCCGAAGTGCTCGCCTTTGCCTGAACAGTGCCATGATATCAACAAATAAGATTTAATTGTTGCCAAGCTCTAGTTAACAATTATCTCTTCAATTCTCCTAGTGTGTTTAAAGATAAGATTCATAAGAAATTAAAACACGGATTATTCCAAATGTTCGGTGTGTGCTCTAAGGTTTGTTCATATCCAAAAGCTTAATCTACGAGTCAAATACCAAAATGGAAACTGGAGTTATGCAGGTTTCCCCTGATAAAAAGTTGCAACCACATACCCATTCTCTCCAACTCATCTGCTGATATTGTAACAATCTTTACCCATAGTTCCTTCAAAAGTACCCTACTCCATGATATTCATTCTTTTATACTTAAACAACTTTCTTCAGACACCTCTACAAACATGCCTAGCATAAGAATTGCTTAGGAATTCTCATTGTAGCACAACATATCCCCTACCTAAATTCGCGAACAGAAGGTAACATGTGTAATGTTAAATCCATGAAATACTATTTCAATTTTGTGACAAGAAATTCTTCATGCTCTTTCCTCCTATGTTGCTCAAACTCTTCAAAATCCTTACGGCGCCCATGTCGACACTCCATGGGTGGGTGTGGGTGGGATCCACTGGATGTGGTCAACTTACCTTGTGTGCTTTGACTACATTTATGACAGAGGTATAAGATTGATTGGGTATTTGGTTTGTTTAATTTTTGGGTTTACTTCATACACTCTCTCTCTCTCTCTCTCTCTCTCTCTCTCTCTCTCTCTCTCTCTAGTGGCGTTTGGCCCGTGCTAAGCCCGAGTCCAACTACACATTAAAAATTAACTTTATTTTTTAAAATCCCGCCTTATTTTTATTGCCTCATGTTACTGAAAAAGTAGTTTGATATTTTTTTAAAAAATTTAAAAGGTTAAACAATTTTCTTATTTTGAATTTTATTTTCATTTTTAAACAAATATATAGCATAAAAAATCTCATCTTCTTCATTTTAATGAAAATTTTTGAGAATATAAAGTCCAAATAACTAAATGGAACTTTTAATGTTGGCTAACCCGCTTGTTGTAAATCGGTATTCAAGAAATATCAAAAATATTTGTGCTAAAATATTGTTATATAATTAAATCAATGAAGTTAACTTGTAAATAAAGAAAATAAGTACGTTCAATTATTTAAAGTTAGATACACCGTGACAATACTTTAAATGTTCTTCCAAATTAAATAACAAAAAATATTGAAAAGTTAAACAAAAGAAATTGAACTCCTTAGCTGCCTTTTTCTTCCAAAGTCTGATATCTGTGCTGGTACTTCATCTGCTTTTCTTTGTTTACGTTCATCTGACTCTTTGTTTGAAACTTAGACATTGTAAGAATGTCTTGTAAATGTCGGGAGGTTGAATTGAAGTGGTTCTTCATTGTTTCATCTTCCACCAGTGTTATTCACCGAGGCCAGGCTGTCTTCACCTCACTCTAATATCATTAGTTCATGAGTTGACAATCCTTAAGAAAACATATTCCAAAGATAAGTTGTTTCATAATCCATGTTGTGTGGCAACAACAAATAATGAACATGAGCAAGGTCTATGCTGACAAACGTTGTCCTAAATCATATAAGATACTGAGCAAACAAGATGAGAACGCTACAAACATTTAATATTGCAAAGTACCGGCTTCCCTGCACTTTATTAGTATATTATTTATCTGAGAGCGTCCCATATCTTCCTCCGATAACTGAAACCAAGTCAGCTATTTTTCACTCATTTACTCACAGATACTTTTGTTACTTTAATGGGATATCTATCCTAAATATCTCCGCTGTCTTCCCAAGAAAGCAAAGTCACTGTACCACAGCTACTCTCAACCAGCACTGGTGGTGGCATTTCTTCCTTTTCTTGTGGAAGTGCCTCGTGAGTTCATGTTAAGGTTAGTAAAACTGGGCATGAGAGGTTCAGACAATCCTTCCTCACTGGAGCTCACGGTCTTCTTTTTTCAATTGAAGTCAGCTCGCCAAGAGAGGAAGTCTCGCCAGACTTGTTAACATCGCTGAAGTCTCGCTCCATCCCTGTCTGAGTTTCCGCTCCTTGTCCCCGAGGGAAGAAATCACCTAGTATTTTTTGTCTTTGGCTTGTGTTTGAACCTAAGACCTCATGATTTGCACCCACTTCATTGACCACTTTGAAAGGCCAACACCTAGGGTGCAACTATATTATCCTTTAACTACAACTTTTTTCAAATAATTAATGTTAACTACGAAAAATTGTAATGTTTTATAGTTCCTCTAATGTAGTATTTTAATAGATAAATTATGTAGAAAAGATTAAGAAATTTATATTCAAATTCGCACTAAAATTACAATATAAAAAAGTACATCAGACGAAAATTCAGAAATACATTGTAGCATAATAAACTATGAAAAAAGTTCGCTAACATATGAAAATATGCAAATGCTAAAATAATAGTATATGAAAATATGCAAATGCTAAAAATAATAGTATATTCAAGGTTGATCCAAAGCAAACTTTTTTAAAATATTTTATTTGATCTTCATTTTACATGTAATAATTTTTTTACAGACATTACAGACAATATAAACGTATTGTAGCTTAGTAATAGATAAGTCAATTAAGTTGCCCAAATAATCACTCAATGGGGTATAAAATGATATAGCAGACCATTATTCTTATTAAGAAGATTGATGTACATGTTCCATAAACTAAATTGGTAAGATCACTTCTAAAAATGACCGGAAACGCCATCCACATGGAACCCACATTTATTACCAAAAAGAAATGGATTAATATATCGATAGCCCTTAAACTTACCAGTAATCACAGACGCCCAAACTATGGCTTGTTCCACCTGATGCATTCGCCGCTAGGGTAGTTGTTAATCATATAAAATACATTTTTCTATGTAATGACACTTGCAAACAAGCGCAAAGTTTTTCTAAAATTTGAAATTCCAAAGTGTCTAGCTAATAGAACACTTTATCACAGGTTCGGGAAAACCATAGTTCAAGTGTCTAAATGAAATTTGCTGATAAGCTTATAAAGCTATCTATGTATTAAGACAAAAAGAAATCAGTAAATCAAGGCAAACCCCATTGAAATTAATATTTCGTGTTACTGCTTATTTATCACCCATAAAAGTACAATTACCATATGATAGTCCAATTTTGTCCCTGTGAGGACGGCAAATAAGGGTGATCCTCTCTAAATTAAGTAGTATTATTATTTCACCTAAAAGTACAATTATCAGATGACATTCCAATTTAGAAGACAAAAACAACAGTGGATCTTCTCATATATTAAGTAGTAATATATATATATATATATATATATATATAAAGTATGAGAATGTTTTACATTACACGAGATACCTTATGAATAAAATACTAAGTCTTTATAAGGAATCAAATTTTATTAGTTTTAGTTCATTATCTTTAATTAATCGAGATGAATCATTATGAAAAATTAATTGAGATATATACTTTAATAAACAACTACGCCTTAGTCCCAAAAAAGATATCTTACATGTCGTAATAAACATTTATTGGTTTTATCCTTAACACCGACCTTGGATTTGCACCGTGAGTCCGAGAGCAACTTGCCTTTCCACATTAGTATTTATTTAGAAAGATGAATAGAGCGAAACTTAGGAATACTTACAAGAGTAACAAAGAACCGCCTTGGATTTATGCCCCAGATCTACAATGGAGGCCATATTTCTTTGCTAAGAAGATTGATGAAAATCTATTGCGGAAGGAAGAAAGACAGTGTACTCATTGACCTAAAGAAAGCCTATAATATATCTAAAGGTCCTTTGGTGGGTGATGAAGAAGAAAGGAATTTGTATTAGAAATACATAAATGCCATGGAAGACATGTATGAAGGAGTATTCACTAGTGAAAATGGCCGTAGAAGATACAAAGGAGTTTCCCATAATAGCAGACGGTCAAGGATCGACATTGAGCCTCTAATTGCTATCCTAATTATGGATGAGCTAACCAACAAGCAATACAAGATGAGGTCTATGATGTGTACTATTTGTAAATATTATGATAATTGGCGAAACCAACGAGGGCATCAACCAAAAACTTGAACTATGGAGAAGCACTTTAGAGAGTAAGGGTTTTAGGATAAGTAGAACTATTGATACATGCATCATGAAGTCTACTCAGCATGAGAATAACAAAGTTGAGGTGAGACTATATTTCGGACTGTGGTGGCCAAACACAAACAATTCAAAGTGAGAGGTAAGTTTTGTAGAACAATTATAAGATTGGTAATGTTATATCGTAGTGAAGGATGGGTTGGGCAAAGTCTAGCATATCCAGATAAGTGTCGCAAAGAGATGTGGATGCTAAGACGAATGTGAGGTCATACAAGATAGATAAATTTGAAATGATCATATCCAACAAACGTTGTGAGAGCACACTCCTGAGGATAAAATGAGAGAAGTTCGTTTTGAGATGATTTGGTCATGTACTATTACCTATCGATGCACTAGACCGTAGGTGTGAAACTATAAGGTGAAGGTGTTAAAAAGAGACGAGATGGACATGAAATCACATGGAATGAAATTGACTCGAAAGACTTACAATTTCTTGGGATCAATGTAGATTTCGCCAAAGATGGGGCATAATAGACGTAAAATTCATATATGTGTGATACTAATTGAGTGGATTTGGGGTCTTGCTAAATGGTGGAATTGAAGCCTATTTTCTTTTTTTTGAGTATTTTTGAGCTTATCATAGATTGATATGCCAATTGCCACGTGTATATAAATATCTCTTCATGGATAAGAAGAATAATAAGAAGCATTTCTTCGAAAAGGTGAACAGATTCCTGTATTCCACTCCACCGGCGAACACCACACTGGCTTTGCCTCCACCACAACCGCACCCAGATCCACCGACGACCCTGATTCAACCACTTCTTTTGCTCCCACTCTTGGAATTTCTGGCGACTTAACATTTCCATCGCACACCACTATCAGACCTAACAACTCGAACATATCCAAACTCATCAGCGACCAGATATTTGAGTCACAATTTGGTTTTTCTTCTGGGTTTCCATTTTACAATTCTTGAATAGATCGGATCTAACCGTGAGCTTTCTCTACATTAGTAAACTATACTTTTCATCTTTCTTTCTTGTCATCTCACTTTGTTTCTTCTTGTTTGTTCTGTTTATTTCAAGCTTCACAAAGGTATTCAGCTAACACTATTTTGGTGGCCATAACGAGGGACATGAGGCGACAAAGGCAGTGCATGAATCATTGGAAATTGGAAAGTGTATGACATCACTGGAAATTACGTACATCTCAAGTTCAATTTCCAATTTCTAGTTCTGTTCGATCTCTGCCTCAATTTTATAGTTCTGTTCATATTGTCTGCTAGTTCTTACTCATTTTCTGCATTTGTTCCAAAGTTCTTGTGCAAATTGTTTTATAGTTTCTGTTCGACTATGCTCTTGTTTCTAGTTCTCTGTGCATATTTTTCTATTTTCTTGTTCATAACTGTTTTTAGTTCTAGTTTGATTTTGCCAGTGTGTGCTAGTTTCGCTCAGCTCTTTTATTTTGTTAGGGTGGTTTATTAACGCAATCTTAATCTTTGTTGCCCTAGTGTAAGCCTAGTAAACCTACATTATAGCAGTTTATAATGTATTTTGGCTTGGGTGAATAATGGTAGAGAGGTCAAGTTTTTAGGTGGGGCTGGGGCAGGGGGCCAAGGGAGGCAAGAGAGCCAAGAAGTTGAGATGGACTGAACATAGGAACTTCGACGGAAAACTCTATAGAGTTAGTGAAGATTCTCAAGAAGAGGAAGGTTAACATAGCTTGTGTCCGGAGTCAAAACGGGTGGGTACTAAGGCTAGAGATGTAGATGGGCTTAGATTGTGGTATCAGGAGGCTTGAGAAATAGGAATGGGAGTAGGCATTTTAGTGGATAGCCAACTCACTTTGGCTAGTGGTAGAGGTTAGGGAGGGTGAATGACATGATGACGGTGATTAATCTAGTACTGGAGGACTTACTCTGAATGTAATTAGTGTAATGCACCGCAAGTGGGCTTGGATAAAGAGGTTGGTACATGTTTTGGGTGAATTTGGACGAGGTTGTGAGGGTATCACACACCGAGAAGCTATTCATGGGAGGTGATTTCAATGGCCACACTCAAGACAACTTCAAGTGGGTTATGTTGATGTACCGGAGGTTTCGATTTTGGTGAGAAACAAAGGAGGAATTAGCTTTTGGACTTGGCAAAAACTTTTGGTTTGGTGATAGCTAATTCAAGTTTCTCAAAAGAGGATCACTTGGTAACCTTCCATAGTACACCGTTAAGATCAATAGATTGCTTACTCCTGTAAAGTGATAGAAGTCTATGTAAGGACCGCAAGGTTATCCCAAGTGAATATATTACTACTCAACATAAGCTTCGATAATAGATTTTAGAGATTAAGAGGAAAAGGTAGAAGAGGGCCTTAATTGACCTATCGAGAGTTAAGGAGTGGCTTGACTACTACCGTAGCTTCATGAGAGGGGGAAAAGTTGGCTACGGGGCTTGGGGAGTAGGGCCGCACAAGAGAAATGGGACAACTAATTGAATTAGTGTCGCGTAGGGTATTGAAATCTCGAGGGGTAACGCTCGGTGGACACGAGGGATGGGTAGCAGGAATGGAGTGGTCCAAGAGAAAGAGCCAAGAAGGCCGCTTATACGGAGTTGGTGAAGAGCAAAGACAGGAGAAAAGAAGGGCGAGGTATAAGGCGTGGAAAAGGAAGCAAAGTTAGTGGTTACACCTCATGAAATGTTGTTTCAATACTTGACTCAGAACTTGTGATAAAGGTAGGTATATAAAGTTGTATAGGCTCGCCACAGCAGAGAGGAGGGGCTAAGCATCTCTAGACCAAGTGGAAGCTGGATCAAAGACAAAGAAGGCAAAGTGCTAAGTTTGGAAGAGGTACGGCGATGGTAAACTAATTTTCATATACTCACCGGGCGATGAGCACTTCAAGAGTCAAGCCGAGATTTTGGGCTTGATATAAAGTTTGAGGAGGTTAAGGAGGTTGTGCGAAGATGATAAAAAGCGGATAGGGAATCGCCAAACGAGATCCCTGTGGTATTTAGAAATGGGGTCAAGCAAGTATGAAGTGGCTAACTAAAGTGCTTAACGTTATTTTCGACATCAAACAGCCCGGAGAATGAGGTGAGCATAATGATCACGTTGTATAAAAACGATATTCGAATTGCAGAATTATAGAGGTATCAAGCCGTTAAGCCACACTTGCGAAAGTTTCAAGCTGGATGGAAGTGAGACGAGGATGAAGAGGGGTGTGTCCATTACCGAAAACCAACTGATTTAAGATCGAAGCGTTACCTACAAAAGCCATATATTTCATAAGGAATCACGGACAAGATGTGGAGAGGAAGAGGACTTACATATGTTGTTCACAACCTAGAAAAACATAATGCATAAAGTCACTAGTTCTACGTAGATGCTTGGGGCTAAAGGTGTTCCGTACTACACTAGGGCGATTTAGGACATGTAATGATGGAGCCAAGACCAATGTGGAGGACAATGGGAGGGATTCTTGAAGTACTTCGTTCTCGATAGTGGTTACATTAGGACTGGCCGCCCATTTCTATTTGACTTGGTGATGGACGGCAATCGACGTGGCATATCCAAAGAGAGGTGCCATAGTGTATGTTATTTGTAGATGGCATAATTTTGATGATGACATGCAATGAGCACAGATAGTCAAGGTTTGGAGACTATACCGAGTCTAAAGAGTTCGTGTTGAGCAGACTACATAACACTTAGGAGTGGTTCATGACATAACTCACATGACAATAGATATGAAAGTGAGGATGATACATAAATCATCTCCAAGTAGAGAAGTTTAAATATCTAGGTCAAAAATTCAAGGAAATAAAGAGATTGACGAGAATGTTACACATTGTATCGAGCTGGTGGATGAAATGGAGGCTCGCATCCGGTGTCTTATATGATAAGAATGTTCCATCGAGCCTTAAAGGTAAGTTTTATAAGCTGGGTGGTCGAGCTAGTTGTGAAGGGACGGCGTGTTGACCGATCAAAGAGTCGCACGTCTGTAAGATGAAAGTAGCAAGAAATGAGAATGTTGAGAGGATGTGGCGTGGCATACTACGAGAGACGTGATTGGAACGAAGATATCAAGGACAAGGTTAAGTGGCCTCTATGATGGACAAGATGAGGGAGGCAAGGCTAAGATGGTTTGGGCATGTGAAAAGATGCCCTAGTGGAGGTGAAAGAGATTGACTATGGTAGGTATGAGGAGAGGTAGAGGTCCAAAGAAGTATTAGGGAGGTGATTAGACTAAACATGACACACTCGCATATTATCGAGGATATGACCCTAGAGAGTAAGATATGTGAGGTCAAGAATTAGGCGGTACCAGTGTAGTGGTAGAGCGTGTCTAATTTTCTCTTGCCGCATTGTTATTATTACTCTCCTACTATCTTATTCTCTATTTTAGTATTATGTTGTCTCCCTGGTTTCCTAAGTGATCAATATTTGTTTGCTAAGGCAAATTTTTGGTTTTCCCCATTGTTTTCATTATTTCTTCATTATTCTATTTACTTAACATACTTGATTTTTTGATATGTTTTACTGAAATACGGGTCTATCAAAAACAAAGCCTCTACTTGTTCTCACACAGGGTAAGGCTACATACACACCATCCTCCCTAGACCCCATTGGTGGATTAATCGATATGTTGTCACGCTATAAATTCTATGTCAGTTAAAATATAGAGTGCTTTTTATAGTAATAACAATAATATATTATTATTGTTAATTATCATCATTATGATTACTATTACTACTACTTCTTTTTATAGGCAACTACTACTACTACTTTTACTTATAATATATACTTCGCCCTGTTTCAATTTTATTTGTCTTACTTTCGTTTTTTGTCTTTTTTTCAAAAAGAATGCCTTCTTTCTTGCTTGGCAACTCTTTACTAACTTTCCACAGTACGTCTAAGACCCTAGAATTAAAAGGGCATTTGGTACATTCTACATATCTTTAGATCACCAAAATCAAAAGTCTTTTTTACTTTCTCTAAACTAAGTGTTTGAGTCAAAACCAAACAAACAAATTGAAACTAGAGGAAGTATCTAATTCTTTCACTTTATTTATCATGGTAATGATGATGACATGAGTTGAACTTAAAATGGAGAAACACGACGTTGAGGATTCATATAGCCAACACCAACTTGTTTGGGATTGAGACGTATTTGTTGTAGGAGGTTATATTACTCTACTCTTTTTATCAAGTATATTACTCTAGTTCCTTACTTCTTTAGGATCCATCCTTCTTAATTTGATTTACTTTAGGTTTCTTAAGGGAAGGGAAAGAGTGTTATGACAAATGTTTAATTTATCGTGTTGTAAAGTGATTCAAAAAATTTTATGGACTGCTTACTTGTTGGAAGATAGATTATTGATTTTTCATTTGTTTGATCGGGGGAGGGGAGAAAGGACTGCATTTAGCAATTTGGTCCCAGAAATAACTTCTTTTTTTGACAAGTTTTGATCCCAATAAAATTTCTGCAACAGAGGAATAGTCATAGAGCTTTCCACACATGACGACATTTCCCATTGGCAGAAAAGAGGTCAAAAGTAAGTAGGCTCTACCCAAAAGATTGAGCTATAGTCATTGGAGGATATAAATTACTCAAGGATTCTGGTGTCTTAATCTCGGTCTATTTAGGCTGCCCTAGATCCTATCCTATGTAGTGGTTAATGGTAGAAGAAATCTACGAAGATGATCAAATAGCTGAAAGATACTATGTTTTATTGCATATAGACATTTACATCATCTATACCCATGTTACAAAAATGTGCATTTAGATAAAGATTCCAACTCTTGGAATTTTACTTCTTTCTTTTCTGGAAGTTCTGACAGTGGATTGGCTCACCATACCCAACTTTAATGCCATTAGAACCTCAAGGCAGCCCAATGTATTGACTCCAGAATTGCACATCTGAGGAATCAGGTATTTTTTTTTGGAGTAATCAGGATTAAGTTTAGCTGAAAATGTTTTTTCTCTTATTTGGTTCATTCAAGTGCCTAGATGGTATTCACTTCTCCTCCTTCACTTAGAAAGCCAAGTAAGCTCCCGTCAAATAGAGTATTTGGCGCAGTATGCTGTCTCATATGAGGCGGATAGTAATTTGGACAATGAAGGAAGAAAAAGTCTCCTATCCTGTCATTATATAAGCAAATTAACATGGAACTAGGGAGAACCAAGCCATGATGGTGAAATTTAGACTTGGGTTTACTGCATTTTGAGTGACTTTAGCAAATTGTCTTTTCTGTAGTACTGAGAAATCTCTTTCTTATATACTCAGGATATGCGCTAGAATTCTGGGCCACGAAAACTCACAAAGGATTACTTTAACAGAAGACTGACTTTTGTACTTCTACTTCATCAATAATGAATTTTGTTTCGTTTACATTACTATGGCAAAAGGCATCTGATTATACACCTACATATCATCTAGAAATGTTCTAGAGAATTCCAGATAGAACTCAAGTTGTTCAATTAAGCAGTAGTAAATGCTTGACACATTGGCATAGCCAAATGGGAGTCTTGGAAAAGAAGTGTACCAAGGCCAAAAGCACACCTAAGCAGGCATGACATATATTTCTAAAAAGCTAAATTTACAAGCTGATGGCTACTTCAGTACCAGAAATCCTCTGAAAGCTGTTTGGATGCGAATAGCTGCCATCTCCTCTCTCATACTTTGCTTAGCTTGAGGGGCATGATCCAATTGATGTGAACTTGAAGGCGAGTTGGAAGCAACTGGAACTGATAAGCCGCTGATATCTTCAATCGATCCAGCGCCGTAGTATCATCATAAGTTAGCTCCTTTGAAGTAGATTGGAATCGATTCCCAACAGTGTTTTCCGTGCCAAAACTTTCCAGTCCCTCCTGATTTCTGTTACAGTATTAAACAAGTTCAGACTGGGCATCGCATAGCCTTGAAATAGACAGACATGGATGATCCAGAAATAAGTTACATATTATTTCATATACCAACACACTGAAAAATTCCCCTTACAATGTTTTCAAAATCAATTAATAGATCCCATCATAATTTAAGCACCTACTAAGCAAATGATGTATGAAAAATTGCCTGCTGCATGCCAATTGGCGAAGAGAGATATCCAAATGAGAACACATTAACATACTGCATTTTAGGTCTAGGCTGAAAAGACGAAGCTAACTTCTTTTGAGAAAGTGATATTACTCGAGAATAAGCCTGTCTCTTTATGATGTAGAGATGACACCAAAGACTATACAAGTAGTATGCTGAAGATGTAGAAGCATTGACTAAGATACCAATGAAAGCCAATGATTCAGCTATCAAATACTCAGGAAAGAAATAACAAAAGAAAATGATACCCACATTTTCATCTTTTTCTGAAGAGTGAGACTTTTCTGGTTTCTTTAAACCGACCAATGCTCTAATCCATTTGCTTGAGACACCCATGATATACTAGCTTTAGCTTTACCAACTTGCACCTGAAACAGGAAAATTCACAAATTTAGTTATTTCGTGAACTGAGAAAACCTCAACCACCAGTCCAGAAGAAAGAGCACATGATAACTACAAGTATCAATTTCTTTTGTGATAATAGGTGCTATAAAACTTAATGTACTGCTTTTAAGTAACTGAAATAGAGATGGTGGGTTCTCAACTCAGAGCCAAACCTGCGATGCTTGTAACTAGAAATCTGGGATTAACTTGGATAATAATATAACTTATCCAAGATGAAAAACAGGTAACATTGTGAATACAGTGCACAAGATCAATAGCCCCAACAACAGTATCAGTAGAGTGATCTCCAAAGATGGTTATCAAAAAGACTGCTCCACCTTAACCAAATTATGATCAGATAAATCGTAAACATCCTTTGAAGTGACCACTCACCAATATCGTGAGCAAAGGTTCAAAAATACCATCTTTTGAATTAGTAGTGGAACACAGCATGTTATGTCAATAAGTAACTACAACATTTCCCAGGTATATTATACCTACTTTCCAGCACATATCAGGAGAGTACTACAAGTAAATCTCATAAATTTGGCAATCCCTAGGAGAATTTTTCAACAGATTTCCACAATGCCATACATTTCTCTACAAGGACTATCAATAAATTAACTATGAACTATCTGTCCCAAGGTTCCAAACTTTACTACTATTCAAGCTGAATCTACGACACATGGCATGTTACTTTCATTTCTCAAATTTAGGGCCATTATAAACCGAAAATAAGAAGAACCCACTTCAATTAACAAAATTCTTTACAAAATATTGACTATTTGCAAGTTAAAAGTAAAGCCAGCAGAAGAAACAACTAAGCCCAACATTACCCAGATCTTTAGATCACCAATTACCAAAAAAAGACAACCAAAACCGGTTTTATGTGGATTATTGTTCACTGGGATAGAAGGCCAGTCTCCTAGCATGACATACTCTCCGAGGACACATGGAATATCTAATTTTTTTTGTCTAGCTTCTGCAGTCCCTTAAGGAATGTTTCAACAAATATCCAAATAATGCCATAGATTTACCAAGGCTATCTATAAATTACTATCTAGCCCAAAGTTCAGAACTTTACTACTATCCCGGCTGAATTAATTATACATTGTACAACTTCCATTTCCCAAATTTAGGGCCATCATAAACCGAAAATAAGAAGAACCCACTTCAATTTACAAAACTTTTAACCAAAACATTGATTAATTGCGAACCAAAAGTAGAACCAGCAGAAGAAACAACTAAGCCCAACAACAATGCAGATCTTCAAAACACCAATTAGCGAATATTGATGAATGTACTAAACTCCACTTAAACTGAAAAATTCCAGTTATCTGAATTCACATCGACTCTAATCAAATGCCAAAACAACAAAACAACAAGAAAGGCGAGTGAACCTTGCTTTTTTCCTTCGTTGAAGGGATTGGTTGAAATAGATCGATCTATCAATCAGTCGACCCATTTTCATCTGCCGGACGAAGCTTCAACGAAAGAACGAACAATCTTGGAAAGCCAAATGTGAATTTTGGATAATCTGTCCGAAAACTTTTGTGATAAGAAGTGTTTGTACTTGTAAGGAGTAATGAGTTTCAGTAGTATCAAAACTGTGAGTGTTAGGGGGTGATGCCAGCTAATGCACGCCTGGGGTAGTGGGGAGGAATTAAACGCTGTCGTATTTAGGGTGGCCAGGGCGGTACCGTAACGTCGTTTTCAGAGCATTCGACCAAGAGTCAATCACGGGATTTCCTCGGCCCTACTCCTTCCTCCCCTCACCGTTGCTTCTCTGCCGGATTTTGTTTCAAACAAACAACGGGTATTCGGGTCGGGTATGATATGAACTTTCTTTAGCTAAGGTGTAATTGAAACTATAAGGTTGTTTGATTAGGAAATAAGTTATCTTAGCATTATTTAATTTAGTTATTTCGGGATTATTATTCTATATTTAATGAATAATAAAGAATAAGTATGAGTTTATTTCATATTTTACAAGATAAAAACTTCTGA
The DNA here is from genome assembly GCA_018107945.1 of Datura stramonium. Taxonomy (NCBI): domain Eukaryota; kingdom Viridiplantae; phylum Streptophyta; class Magnoliopsida; order Solanales; family Solanaceae; genus Datura; species Datura stramonium. The sequence goes on along the minus strand of JACEIK010003682.1, from coordinate 123,944 downwards.
TAATTATTTGAGACTATATTATTATATTTAGATAACTAATTACGAATGTTTATTTTGAGATATTATCTTGTACTCTAAACATGAGATAAACCCATATTTATCGTATTCTTTATTGAAGATGGGAGCACACTGTTAAATTAATTATCCCGATATAACTTGTTTTCCAACTAAATGACCCCAGAATATATACATATTTGGTGATACACAAACTTGAGAATGAAGAAATGTCAAAGCTTTTTCTACAATTCAAAATTTGAAAGTAAGGTCTTTTCAAAAGATACTTATACTTATAAAGTGGTTCATGATCGTATGAATTGGTACTGTGAGGTAAGAATGAAAAGAATTAGAACGAGAAGAATATGAAATCATAAGCTCCCAAATAGTGGGAGGAGTCGTGGCTCTAACCTTTCGTGTCTGTTAAAGAATGTGTAGATTACATTTAATGATGTTCTGCTCAATGATCATAGTTGTTTCAAGATATACTATTTGTTTTTGTTTTTTTAATTATGTGTTTATTTTTGTATTTTAATTAAATTACATGTTTTTTTTGTTTTTTTAAAATTTTCAAATTGTATGTTTCGTTACGGTTTCTTTGAGACTATTTTATTTCAAACCTTAGCTCACGTCTATAAAAAGAGAAAATTTTCTGAAGAAGCATTTCAAAATTCATAATTTTTGGGATATTTATAAAGATATTGTCTCTCTATACTTCAAAAGATATCAAATACATCAAGTATGAAAAATCAAAAATCACTCGAATCACGAAGAAAAATGAAGAGAAAATCAAGAAAATACATAAATTTGTACTCACAATCTTAATGAATAAAATTACTTTTTATTTATTTATTTATTTTGTGATTGTAGTTTATTTTTTTATATTTGCGAAAATTTGTTGCAAAAAAAATAAAATAAATAAAAAAACCTCAATTATCAATTCAATTTCAATTCAATTCAAATTCAAAATTAAAAATATTTTTAAAAAAACTTTTAAGGTTATTTAAAATAAAATATTACCTAAAAAAAGGTTATTGGTAGTCAAATCGATTGGTATGCATATGAACAATTATATTCAAATAAATTCCACTTCTATTAAGCATATATTATGTTATAGATTTTCAACTAATACTAATAAAATCTAGATATATCTATGCTTTTTCAAATTTATGGTAATGAACTTTTAAATTTTTTTAATTTTTTTAAACATTTAAATACAACTAAATTTCCTTTTTTTTTAATAAATCTTTTCTCTCGTGATCATGATTATGATAATTTGAGACTTAGAAATTTCTGAAGTTGGAACCTTTAACCTTAATTATGGTAATGAACTTTAAATTTTTAATATCATATGATAAAATATTCAACTAAAAATTCTTTTTTCGCAAAAAATACTATAAATAACATAATTACATAATAATATAATTAAAGAAAACAAATATTATAGTTTCTTAATAAGCAATACAATTCGATAAAATGACTCATTTTATTAATTAATCTGACAAAATTCTCAATTTGCATTAATTGGATCATATAAATAAATAAATAATTCATAATACAATCTCTAATGTAACACTATTTTATTTTTGGTAACTAATTTATTTATTATCAAAAAAGAGCATCTCAATACAGAATATGAGTAAGATCCGGGACAGTCTCCAGTCTCACTATGCAAAGAAAAAAACTTAAAAGCATCTAAAAGCACTTAAACTCCTATCTGATCATAACTTGCTACGGGTAGTAGTCTAGATTGCTAAGGATACTACTCAACTTTGATTTACTACTGCCTCTAATATGGATTTCCTGAACGATACTCCTAATGATCACTGGATATGGTCACTCTTTGTTTTGAAAGACTCTAAAATTCCTCTCCTGCAAGAGAAAATATACATATGCTGCCAAAGGCATTTTAAAATTTTTTGCTCGTGCTTGTTTCCCTCTAAAATGTAACAGTGTCCAGGACACCTCTTCTAGCCAATAAGCAGCCTGATTTTGTATGTGCATCCATGCCAATATTTTCTCCCATATTGCAGCAGAATATACGCATTGGAAAAATAAGTGGTCAGTGCTATCCATCCTTGTATTGCACAAAACACACATGGTATTATCCACAGTACCCCATACAACCAGCCGTTCTCGTGTTTGTAGCTTCTGATTTAAAGCTAGATATAGTATAAAAGTCCACTTCGGCGGAGCAACATTGTTGCATACCAATCTTCTCCAATCTATTTTCTGAAAATCCCCCCCGAAGTGTAACATACATCTGCTTTATGAAAAAATTATTATAGCTTTGTACTGTCTCTTAAATCCATCCTGCCTCCTCAAAAGATTTTCGAGCTTTGAGTATTTTTTGGACTATTCTAATGTAACACTATTTAAAATCTTCACATTGTTGCTTTTGTGTATATTCAAATATCTTCTTATTGAAAATTAAAAATTATGATAGAGTGGTAAATATATGTTCATTCTTAATTAGAAATCCCGAATTCGAATTCTGAATATAGGAACGCTTTGATAGGGAGCACTTTATTCTCAAAGTGGGACTTCCCAGCATGAATCTGAACTAATCGATCTTATTTTGATAGGAAGCGTTTTATTTTTAAAGTAAATTTTTTTAATATAAATTCAAATAATCTATTCAAAATAAATATCTCACATCACATGAAAAATAAAATACCATCTTATTGAAAATTGTGCCAATGATCCCACACTATTCCTAACATTTTCTTGTTCCCCCTTTTATTAACTTTGCTAATTATTTCATGATTGTCTAATATACTATCTAATCAAATATAGTCATCCATCTTATCAACTTCCAACATATTTTGTCCTCATGAATATCATCACGTGGGCTATGAATAATAAGTCCAAATTATTTCATATTATGAGAGAATTTTTATTAGTTTCTGAAATAAGATAATTTTGCTCTTTATTTAAAGTTCGGGACAAGTAATCTTAATTGTAATGACTTGAGCGAAAAACTTATATGAGAGATTAAAAGATTAATTTGACTAGTTTAAAAAATAATTTTTATATAGTGTCAATTTTAGCTTTTATATAAAGTTTCGTTACTTGCATTACTTTTTCAACTAAATATGTATCCTATTATTTCTTTTCAAATTATTATATTCGTCCTCGATCGAAACTTGAGATAACTTAAAGTTATGATAAGCAATATAGTGTATCAAGGTATAACTAAATTTGATTTTTTAAAGGGAAATGGCCAAAAATACCCTCCAATTATTAGAAAAGGAATAGATATACCCTCCGTTTAAGTTTGGGTGCAAAATTACCCTTGCCGTTACTCAATAGGATCAACAATACCCTTAA
>JACEIK010003682.1:105434-115618 GCA_018107945.1 Datura stramonium | reverse complement strand
CCCCCTCTCTTCCCCCAGTCATGTGCATAACACAAAGTTTGCAGCCTAAGTAGGTAATGACTTGCAGCTTGGGCTTTCTCTGCACTCCCCCCTCTCCTCACAAGACACAGCTTTTCAAATGACATAATCTTTCTGGTGGTGGTAGCAGAAGTGGGGGAGGACTGCTCATCACTACTAACACATGGTGGACCTAAAAACCAAACAGGGAAGAAAATATATATGATGCTAGCATCATTTTCCATACAGTTTGCTCGGAATGAGTTATGTGCTCTATCAAAACTACAAGCATGGATATAAGTAACTTTTCTCCGGATTGCTAGGTTTCCATGCAACAGAGAACATAATTACCTTACTAAATGCAGTGACACTGGCAGAGGATGAGCAAGAAGAAATGAAAAATTCAAAGTCTTTATTTAGTACTATGGAGGCTGTGCTGAGGGGTCTGGCCATTTGAGTTAATCTACCAATAACTATATTTTCACTATGTTAAATGAAAAACATTAAAAGCATAAATTGGAAATAATCAGGATATGACTTCATAGTAATATGCAGCTTCAGGAACATACTAAAGCAGCAGCAATGCCAACTGCTATCTGCAGTCTTATCCTCCAGTTTAATGGAGTCATCAGTGGATCTGCAAGAACCAAATTTAGATAGAAGTACATGCATCAAATTCAACACAAAGTAGATGGAGAAAAAAAGAAGACTTTTGCTTAAACTTACCGGAAAAGTGTTCCTTCAGACTTCCCTTTTCCATATTTTCAAAGACTAGAAACCTTGAAATAGAGAAGATATGCTATCAGAGAATGGAGAAAGAAGACAAAAAAACAAAAGGAAAAGCAACCAAAGAGAAAAGGAAAACTCAGCATCTAGAATATGGAGGAAGCGAAAGAATATCCACTGCAATTTGCTAAATAATGCTCTCTGATGATACTTCTTAATTAAAAATAAAATAAAATTCTATGCTATACAACTGCATAGGTTTGATTAGTTTCATTGGTGGTAACAGGAGAATTTGATGACCTTATGTTGAATTTGACATGAGATCATTTAACTTCATATTTAAATAAGATCACATTTCAAAGTGTTATCTTTCACATTAAATATCTCCATGAACTCATTGCCACAATTAGAAAATCTCTTGCTCTTGCAATATGAAGGCAGACCAGTTCTTGGATTGAGGCATCTAGAAGTGTCACATTACTGACCACAGCTTGGGAAAGAGTGAGTTGGGTTTTTGGGAACATTACATGACAAGTTTGGGCAGCTAAAAAGCATTTGCATTGTCTGATTATTTATTAAAAGATGAGACATAATAAGAAAGATATTATCAGATCACGCAAGAGGAAAAAATCCTAGGCCATCCACCAAATACAACAATGTGCTTGGCTAAAGAAAAGAAAAGCACACCTGCAAATGTGGAGCATATTGGAGATGTAAAAGAAACAAATAAAAGTTTCTCGTCTCTAATAGGCTGTGCATACAATTCAACAAGCTGGAAACATATATAATAAAGGATAGTGTTCCATTTGGAAAATGATTGAGAAATTCGACTTATCAAAAGATCAAAAATACAAAGCGGATCCTTAATAGAGTTGCAAAAGAACTGTTCAAATGAAGCACTGTCACAGCATATAAAGGCTTCCGCCTCAAATATTTATCAGAAGGTACAAAAAGCTTCAGCAGAAATTGAGATACCATGAATATCAAGGGCCAGCATCTCATGCAATTCAGGAACAAAAATAGTAGTAAAAAGGAACAACTTTTTCAGATAAGGTTTCTCCGGAATTTAGGTAAGTCCTTGAAAGAATTATAGTTAGTGTGTCCTACTATTTTCACTTCTTGAGAGAAATACGGTGACAAACCATTTTGAGCAGCTGATGCAGATGATATAGTTTATGATGGATATTTATAGCTTTTCACCTGATAGGGGAAAAACGATTAATCTGGTATTACAATATACAATAGCACTAGTATTATATTCTAATCATAATTTGATCGAAAAACAATCAACCAATTCCTTTCCTCATTCTTATCTCAAAGTTAAATTTTTAATCAACAAGACATAGGACCTTTTCTAAAAATCACAAACTTCATCAAGTCAAAGCTTAAGAAATTAACCTCTTAGGCCCGCTAGAGAACCCATTAAGCGCAGCAATATGTCGATGATGCAAGCGACCGAGTAACTGTACCTCCCTGTAAAAGGCAGTATCATCCTGATCGTCAAAAGCTCGTACTTCTTTCACAATCGCAGCATGGCCATTTTCAAAGTTTGCTCTGTAAGCAACTCTTTTGGAAGAGTTGTAAATAATTCTCCTAAAACCATCAGTTGCTTTCTTTATATCTTTATAAGAAAAATGTTTCAGCAAGGACACTGGACCTGAAATTGATTAACATTCACAAACAAAATATCCCATGATTTTCAATGCAAACTCTATATCTAGCAGTAGACACCAGCTTAAACTTTCTAATATTATTTAAAATAAATGAGTCAGTCCAAAACAGTCAAGTAAACTTCTAAATTAAGCCCATTTCTTAATTTAGTCATTTTCAGTCATGTAATCTATTATATAAGCAATTAGGTTCAAGCACAAGAAACAACTAGATAATAGCCAACTGCTTACACTACCATATTTTCGGTGTCCCCTATTTTAATTTTATTTTTCTTGTTTACCCTTTATTGGATATAGCCTCTCTGCATCTGAGGTAGGGGTAAATTCTGCGTACATTCTACCCCCAGACACCACTTTGTGGGATTATACTAAGTATGTTATTGTTGTGTTTTCTTGTTTACCATTCCCTTTTTTTTTTCCATCGCCAATTGGCAATGTCAGTATTGCAAAAAAGAAACTATAAGTAAAAATCACTAATGATGCTACTCACCCTTCTCCAATCAGCACAAAAAGACAAGTACAAAACTTTATAATTCATAAAATTACTACAATTTTCTTCAATTCATCTCAACTTCAACTTCAGGGTCATTACAAAAATCTACTTCTTTCACCCATTCTCAAGCAATTAACCATCACTATATAGTTAAAAGAAAGAAAAAACCAATTCTGCTGCTGACATATCTTTAGTCAGCATAAAACAACAAGTCAAGATCACTATCAATTCAAAAAATTACAACTTAACTATGACCCACTTCAAATTTTAACTTCAGGGTAATTAAAAGCTCCAAGCCAAACACAATTTTTCAAGAAACTAGCACACAAATACGCACAATCTGCGACCTAAGAACCTCACTAGCAACAAGATTGTTCAATTCACATCAACTTCAACTTCAGGGTCATTACAAAGTCTACTTCTTTCACTCATTTTCAAGCAATTAACCAGCACTACAGTTAAAAGAAAGAAAAAACTAATACTGCTGCTGGCACACATCTAGTCAGCATAAAACGGACAAGTCAAGATCATTATCAATTCACAAAAATTACAACTTTACTGCGATCCAAGTCAAATTTTAACTTCAGGGTAACTAAAAGCTCCACCCCACACAATTACACAAAATCTTCGACTCAAGAACAACCCACAGCTCATTCGACTAAACCCACTAAAGTTAAAATTGAACAAATACAATTTCACATAATTTGGGGCAGATGGGGTTACCTGAGCGAGATCTGAAATGAACCCAAGCAAGAATAAGAAGCCTGATTTTGAAGATCAAAGCTTCCATTGACAGATTCTGCAGAAGAAGGACAAGAAAAAGGAGGAACTTTTATACTATTAAGAGTGACAAGTGGGTCGGTTAACTGATGATGATGACCCATTGTTGCTTCTGACTTTAAAAATCGAATATATGCTTCCTTTTTCTTTAGTAAATTGGAAATTTTCATTTTCTTTGCTGTCCTTTTCGATTTTTCTTTTGTAAAAATCACTATTTTGGTTTAAAGTTGGAGAATAGAATGCTAAAACTTGACGGCAGTGATTTGGCGGTTGGGGATGGTGGGCCCCACGTAGTGAAGGGGTAAAGTAGATTGAAAATTGTGCATGATAAATTTAGCTACATTGGGGTGGTTTGTATATCTCACGTAGAATATGTCGTGCATCGAACTATCTTTTTTTAGGTTGCTTAACAACACTCAGCTTGCTAGATGTTCTAACATAGAATGATAAAATAGACGATAATATTTAATTAATAGAAAAAAAATACTAGCTAATATTCTTATTAAAAATCATAAATCATTATTTAATCAAGAATCATGGGACAAAGAATAAACGATATATATACACACACACTCTAATACGTAGAATAAGTCATTCCACGGAGGTTAGCTCAACTGGCAAAGGTTGAGGAACTCGTATCTTAAGGCGTATCTTAAGGGTACAAGTTCGAGTTCTGGCGCCATGCGAACTATACTTCAGTATCTAAGTGGAGAAAGAGTAGAGAGGCAAGGTTCATTATCTCCGAGTTTGGAAGGTTGTGGTTGATCCAAAGATTGACTCTGGACGGATTTTTCGGTCACCGAAAAGGATACGGCATCTCTCTCTTTCCCAAGGAGGCACATAACTTCAAGAATCCAACCACCCTCTGTGTTCTTGACTGTATAAATACAGTTTTAGTTTTCAATCCATGTCAAGGTTCCCACAATTTTTGTCATGTCTATGTCTGTAACATAGATGAAACCTGCAACATTACTGGCATGGGAGAAGAGAAAATTAAATAAGGTAAGGCAATAATTGAGACTCATTCATATCTGTGGGGTTCCCATGTTATGTTATTCACGCTCCAACTATCTACATTGTTATGTGTGAGTAGTGTTAAGTGTCCCATATTAGTTGAGGAAAGGCCAAAATGGGTTATTTCCTCCTATGGTCTCAAAAAAATCCTCACTTTATGAGCTAGCTTTTGATTTTCAGTCAGTTCCAAAGTCCATTTTATTAACAGCACAGTTACATTAACTCGTTAACTCACTGAAATCTACCTACTTATGCGAAGAGACTGATACTACATCAACTAAAGAAGAGCAAAAAGTAGAAACACAACATTCCTAAGGTTCCATGCACAGGAAGAAGCAGTGTCACGGGATACTATTGAAAATTCTTAAACAAGGGGGCATAGCCCTATGTCCCTATGTGTTAGCTATGCTGATAAAGGTTAATATGATGTTTATATAAGTGATTTGTTTATTTCTTCCAAAGTTGACACTGCTTGCGAAAAATCCTCCTGCATACACTGCACATGGCATTGTAGAAAAATATTGGCATCTCAATGGCAGGGCTAGCTATCATAGATTTCTCCACAAATGTTGAAGACACGATTTACTTAAGCAGAAAAGACCATCCCAAAGCAAGGGGCGGGACTCCATTATTGTCCTTCGAGATTCACACCATGCTCCAATGGCCCTTTTCNCCTTTTCTTTTTTCATTGGAGCATGGTGTGAATCTCGAAGGACAATAATGGAGTCCCGCCCCTTTAGTTTCTCACGTTGAATTTGAGATTCGGTTCCTCATCTATTTGAAGTAATACATCAATTGATGCAGAGGCAAGCAAATCAATGACTAATTCTGATGGCATCCATAAGAAGAATATTGTCACTAGATTCTAATGAACACAACTATCAAGCTCTTAAAAGGACAAAAATGCAGAAAAGCAACTCATGGAACATAAATCTGTACAATCTATAAGAGTAATCCTTTATAACCTGTATTCTGTAGCCTCCTGCTCTCTGGTGTACTTTTGCATTCCTCGATACGACACCTCCAGACTTCTGAAGTTTCGCCACATCCATGTCAGGCCGATTCTTCAACACAATTTTTACCATACTCCAAAGTTTCTTCCTGATCATAAGATAGCCACATGATAATACAATAATAGTGCTGAAAACAACCTTGCAAACAATCAATTGCTGGTCATTCGAGACGAATCTCAGTTAAACTCAACAGGAAGTCAGGAAATGCTCAAGTGTTACTACACGATTTCTCGATTTTGTCTATGATCAGCATAAGTATGATTTCATTGTCAGTAACAAAGCATGCCTGACCCAACACTAGAATAACTGTGACATTCAATGAAGAAGCAACTGCAACAAAGGAAAAAACAGTGACCAATACAATCCAGAAGTTGCCAACTTAACACATACCTCTAACAAAAGAACCATCACTCAGTCACTAATTTAACCTTTATTACCCCATAACACAGCCAACACCTTATATCCATCCCATTGTATCAATCACTATGCCTACAACTCGAGATTCAGCATATCCCCTTCTCGAGAGTCTGAGCAAGCTCCTCGACGAGTACCATTAAAGAGAAAATGGTATATCCCTCTACAAGATAATGTTACAAACAAATATTATGGAAAAAGATAAAGCTATAAGCATTCTTGACAAGGTACTCTTGCTAGAATCCGTAGGTTCAACAACAATAACCCTGGGGCCCTGAATTATTTAAAATCTCATGATTCGTCGAAGAAACGCAGAAAATTTGAATAGAAGCTTTCACTATGCATAATGTGCATATAAGGGAGCTAAGAATAAAAGTTCAACACAGAGAAGCTAAACTGGATATTTCTTTTAACAATTAATTTTACTAAGAAGAACTCAGCACCAAGATGGTACTGATTGTAAACAAAATACAGTAGACTAGTCTCCGCTAAATACATATGTTGCAGGGACTTTCTAAAAAAATGTTAGTTACAATTGTGTCAGATTCTTCAAAAATGCACTACTTTGGGAGGATATGACATTCACCTAATGACATTTTTAAAGAGTTCGAGCAATATAAGTCAATATATGATATGTAGGTAGTGATAGAACAAAGTTTAGCCCATCGGACTACGACACTTGTAAACTTAAAAAGTTTGTAATTGCAAAATTCCGTTAATATTTTTTTGCGCTTATTGGCTGATAAAAATGCAAATAAGGACCATGTATTTCTTGCAAACACGTACGCAAGCTGACCAGGATCACACGCTAAAATACAAAAGAAAAGCACGGAAAACTGTTTACAAATTTCAAAAGTAGCATCCAAGGATGTGGCCTCGTGGTCATTGAGGTGGAGTGACAATCATGAGGTCTCGATTTTGATTCCTAGTCAAAAAACATTAGGTGATTCATCTCATTTATCCATCAAAGCTTTGATAGACAGAGTAACCTGATACCTGTGCTGATTAGAAGTACCACATACCCGTGGTCTAGTGGCTGGTCAGGAATTTGGCGAACGGTATACAAATTTTCTTCTCAATTGTATTAAAGATATAAAAAACTAAATATACACTCATAATAGCTAACATTTAACCTTTATATACCACATAATTTTCCGGCAAAAGGTGTGCACCTTACCACCCTTTGCCTAAGGTGGCTCCGCCTATGCCCGTGACATTAGTCAAGGTGCACATTAGATAGCTGGTCACCACAGTTACAACAACAACAACAACAATAACAACAACAACAACAACGTCTTCAATGTAATCTCACAAGTGAGGTCTGGAGATATAGAATGTACACAAACCTTATTCCTACCTTGGGAGTTAGAGAGGTTATTTCCGACAAAAAACACTATTCTATAGCTCAAGGAATTTATAAGGCAATGATCTGGATATCAATGTTAGTACTCAGTTAGGAAGACATCCAATTGAAAATTCATAGCCTTCTCACAATGAACAGAACCATGATTCATATGCTTTCTAAAGTAAAACCCATAATCTTTTTCTACCCTTGAAATTCCAGAGTGCTGGTGACAAGGCAATTTGCAAGGGTTGATAGCAGTTTGGCCCCAAGTCACCAAAAGGGAACAACCATTGGATTGTTGCAAAAGAATATAAAAAGTTAAAAATATTTGTAAACATTTCACCGCTAAAAGATCACTATTTTCCCACCGAAAAATATTACGTGGCTATTTCCACTGATATCGGAGGACGGTGGAAAAAAAATAATAGTATTTTCAAATGAAAAAATCATGAAGTTTTCCACTACTTCAGTGAAAATATGTTTCCACCATGTGTTTTTCAAGTGAACTGATTTGGTGGGAAATGGGTAGGAAAATCATGTTTTATAACACAAATTTCTCGCTGATTTGCGGTGAAAAAAATCTCTATTTCTAGTAGTGTTTGAAATATTTTGGGACTCTACAACATGAACTTAATCTCTATTTTAGGATTCTCGAAGGTTACCAACTTAAATCCCAGCTCACAGCAACTTATTATGTATTATATTGTATTGTGTTGTTAGTTTACAATGTTTATTTTGATTGTCAGTTAAATTTTATTGTAATTATATCATAAATCTATTTTTACATGACGACAAGAAGTTCTATTTTATGTAAGTGATCGATTTGGTGTGATTGCATCATTAACTTCTCTCTTTTTTTTCATTTTGTTTTTTTACTTGTTATTTAATTATTTTATTTTATTCTTTTTAACTAATCTTTTTACAGTAGCTCTATCCAGTACCTACTTTTCTTGTAGGTTTTTCCTTCAAATTTTTGATGTGTGGAAAAATAATACAATCTATTCAAATGTTGTATTCATTAAAACAATACAACACAATATAATATAATACAATACAATGCAATACTATACGTTGGAAGCAATGTGTAACAACCATTCAAACAGAGTGTAAAATTTTAGAATTTCGTAAAGAGATGAGACATTAAACATCGTCAATCGTCAAAGTCATCGTCCGACGTTTCTAGCGATTAGATATATGGAGGAGGTCCAAATCATCCTAGTTTGATAAACACGCCTTGAAATCATGGAGATAATCAACAGAGAGAAGAATCAAGGAAACAAACATAATTGTACTAACATAGTTTATCAATACATAGACAACCCTCAAACTTGTTACTAAATTCTATTTAGACATTCAAACTACTGTCCGTTTCAAGGGAATATTTTAACATATGATATATTCATATTAGATTAGTTCAAATTTTGAAAATTGTTTTTGCACATGATCTCACCCATTACATATATAAGTTAACTACTTAAAGTATATCATCTCCTTTAATTATACACATCATCCTTAATTGGAACATGCATGAGATTTTACGTCTTATTAAGACTAATCTGTATAATGAAAGGAGGCGACAAATTTTAAATGGTTAACTTATCTACGTCACAAATAATTGAGAACACACACAATTTTTTAAAAAATTAAAATTGAATAAAAAGTGTCTAATAAGAACACCTTATCATGTATAGGCATTCAATTAGAACAAATAATAGTTCGGATGTCTAAATAAAATTTAATGAGACAAAGTATAATTTTTTTTTTTTTGCTTCATGTATGTTGTCATGTCCATACATTTCTTTGCCTAGTAATGTAATTTCATTTCACGCACACGTGTGACATATATCTCCTAATTTAGCTTTTCGATTGAGCCCGAAAATAAAATCGCCTTTAATAGATAGTCGTTTACTCACCAAGTGACTTTTTGGGACGAATTTGAATTATTCAGGTCACAAAGCGAGTATCAGAATTGTAACAACCCTAATTCAACTATAAAGGTATTGTTGGGCATAGATTCACATTGATTTGTCCCTTGGATTTTAACCAAGGAGGTGTTTCAACGGTTCATTCAGAACTCATTCTTATAAGACACCTAACTTTCTTCTCCCTTTTTAATGTGGGATTCGCCTAAGGTATAATGTGCACCCCTTATTCAGAGGTTTGTCCTCCGTCACGTGTGTTACATATCCTTCTTTGGGACTCAACGTTCTCGCTGAGGTTTGTCCCACCAGCATAAGGAGAAATAATCCTGCTCTAATACCATTTGTAACGGCCTTGGTCTAACTATTAAGATATTATCCGCTTTGGACCTAGGCCCGCACAAATTTATCCTGAGTTTCAACCTCCAAAGCGTCTCAACAATTGATTTTCGAAGTACTCATTCTTATAAGATTCCTAACTTTTTTCTCCCATTCCTATATATAATTTGTCTAAGATATAATGTGCACCCGTCTTCAAAATGAGAAAAAAAAAACCTTCAAATCTCTCACCATATAATCTCTCACAAATTGTAGTGATTTTTTTTTTCCATTCTTAAAATATTGGACCCCTCTTTTATTCTTAATTTTGAAAAGTCTCTCTCACACCAACTCAATCCTAATAATGAGAGGTGGAGAGAATGTAAACTCTTTATATTTCATTTTCTCAAGCTTTCCATGACTCTATGGATAACAATTGCTTATTTTCAACATTTAACTTTTGTATTGTTTCTATACCAAAGGTATGATGAAATG
>JACEIK010003682.1:39180-53289 GCA_018107945.1 Datura stramonium | reverse complement strand
CCCACAACACTCGACTACGTACTATCCTTATGCTCAGCCTCCTAATCTTACTATTTTAAAATCATATTCTTCATAAATAAAAAATATAATCACCTTCCCGATCCAGCTCAAAGTCAGACATTCTACATATTTAAAAGCCTCAATTTAGCATGACAATAAAGATGTCGATCCCTGACCCCACCAAAAACACACCCCAAACACGTAGTCTTTAATAATCTTCAAGATAAGACTTACCCCACTTCATTGACATCTTTTTTATTTTTTTATTTTATAGCGTGTTGGTCTTTTACTTTTCAAACTTCTTAAGAACCTGTTTTCTGTTTTCTTATAGAAAATTTTTTCTATACGTGGTATTGCCCACGGAATATACTAACCCCCCATTAACTATAAATATCCTATTCTTCTTCCTTCATTCCCATATCATTCACTTCTTGTCTTTCAACAGCTTTCACCAGTAATTTTCCCAAGTTTTCTTTGTCACTTTACTCATTTTCTACTTGGAAAACTCTAAACTTTCTTGCAAACATGTGTATGGCATCAGTTTCTGTTTCCACAGCTGAAAAAGAGTCTTTTTTCTCAAGATTACGAAGTATGTTTCATCTCGGAAGGAAGGAAGAGAAGAAGGAGATAACTGCAGATACTACTACTACTACTCATCGAAAGAAGATGAGTAGTAGTGATAGTAATAACAACGAGTTAGAGAGGGTATTTACGTACTTTGATGAGAACGGAGATGGAAAGGTGTCACCAGTAGAGCTAAGGAGGTGCGTGAGGGCGGTAGGAGGCGAGCTGACGGAGGAGGAGGCGGAGATGGCAGTGAGGCTATCGGATTCCAATGGGGACGGGTTGTTAGGATTGGAGGATTTTACAAAGCTAATGGAAGGGATGGAGGAAGAAAGAAATAAAGAGAGTGAATTGATTGGAGCATTTGGAATGTATGAAGAAAAGGAAGGAGGCTACATTACTCCTAAGAGCTTGAAGAGAATGTTGAGTCGGATCGGCGAGTCAACCTCCATTGATAAATGCAAGGTTATGATAAGGAGATTTGATCTCAATGGAGATGGAGTCCTCAGCTTTGCTGAGTTCAAAGTTATGATGACAACTTAGAAGAGTTTACAGAGAAATATTTGTGTACATAATATGATTCTTGATTTTCCATTCTATAGATTCAAAGTTTTTTATTTAACTTGTAGTTCAATCTCAGTTATTCAATGGTGAAGTTTTGCTTAAAGAATTGTGTTTTTATATAAACTGGCTACAACAAAATCAGAGGTAATATTCAAAATTGTTATTTTAAGAGTGATGGTCGAAAAACACACCTGAAGTATTACGGTTTTTTGAGTTTCATACCTGAACTATCACATGTTCACTTTTCCTATATGAACTATCACATGTTCACTTTTTCTACCTGTTGTTCCTTTTTACTACCTGAAATATTACCATTGTTGAGGTAGGAGAGAAGAACAAAGGAAACAACTGATAGTTGAGGTGTGTTTTGATAAACATTTGGTATGAAACTCGAAAAATCGAAACACTCTTATTTTAATGAATCAAAGACAAAAGTCAGAGATATACTTTCAACACAAAAGGAAAAAGATATTACTTCCTTTTCAGAATCCCCTGCCAAAAATTTGATTGTATTTTTACACAAGTTATTCACAATCATAATGATGGTTCCTAATACATCACACCGTTTGCGTAAGGAGAATTTTATATTGACAATACATTAAGGCAGCAATGCAGCTGAGAGAAGATGCTTAATAGTTGACAGTTAAACAGGCAAATTAACTGTCAGCCAAACTATCAATTTCCAAGCAAAGAGTTCAGCTCTAGCACTGACCTTCGTATGTCATGTAGATCCTCCTCTACCTTGTCAGAGAAAGAGCATGATTGGCACGATAATGCATTCAGCAACTGAGTTTTTCTGCTTGTTGCAAGAGCCTTTGCTCTTTGTAAATCTTCTATTTTACTCATTTCCAACTGCAATTCTTCGTCCAAAATCTTCAACTCTTCCTCCTTCAACGATGCTTCAAACATACTCTCGTGGTACTCAAGAATCATGTTCTCGAACTCTTGCTTCCCGTTCTCTTTCATTTCCAAGATCATCTCCTTCTCCCTGATGACACTTTGCAGCTTGTTGTCCATCTCCTCTACAGACTGCAAAACATTCTCTATCTCCTTTTCAGTAGCCTCAATATCACTCTCCGTTTTCAGCCTTTTCGCGTTCAAGTCTTCAATTTCCTTCTTCTTTATCCCCAAATTTTCCCTGGTCTGCTTTATTTGATTCTGTATCTTTGTTTTTTCTTCCTCAGACTTAAGTAGTTCAGTAGCTTTGCCACTCAACTGCCAACTCCTTTCTGGCAATTGGATATCGGGTTTCTCGATGTTATCTATGGCAAAGAGAACTCTGTCACTTTCCAGCCTTCGGGCCTCCTCTTCCAATCTTGATTTCAATTCTGCTAGGATGTTTCTTAATTCAGATTCAGACAGTTTAGCCTGCATCTGCGCATCCAGGAGTTCAACCTTAGATGCTTGAAGATGAGCCAATTTTTCTTTCTTTTGCTTGAGACAAATAGATGAAGCATCCAATCTTGCTCTTGCTTGGGATTCCCGTTGTTCAAAGTAACAAACTGATGAAGAAAAGCTTGAGTGGGAGTATCTTAGTGCTGATAGCTTATTATCAAGCAAAACTTTCTTTTCAAGCATTTGTGAAGACTCAAGCTTGAAGGATGTGTATCCTTGTTTTTTCACTTCAATGCTCTTTTTGAGTCCTTCAATTTCTTCTGCAAGCTCATCAGCCTCAACAATTGCCCTCTCTAATGAACCAAACATGCTTATGATGTTGACAGATTTTAGAAGCTTTTCCTGCGCTGCTTCAAGCTTCGTTCTCACCAAACTTAGGTCCTCTAATACAGGATTACGCAAAACATCTGATGACTTATCTTTCATTTCAACATCCTGCTTCAGATAGGAGGCACAAGGATCCTCAGGAAGTTCATTTAGTACAGCTTCTGCAGTTGATTCAGGATAAATGGTTTCCACCATCATGTAATCGCTTTTGCCCAATATTTCAGTATTTTCTTCATCTGGTTCTGATGGTTTATTCTCTATAATTTCTGTAGTCTTGTAGCTAGGTGGTTCTTCTGAGTCAGCAGCAATATTGCTTTTCTCTGGAAGAAGAGAACACTGACTGTACTCACCATGTACATCTACCTCGTATAAGCCAGCTTCCTGTAAAGTTACTGCCTCCCCTAACGAAACAATATCATCAAAATCATCATGATTCTGTAAAGCATGTTCATAAAACTGTTGGTTGTCATCTTCAATCATTTCTTGTTGGCAGTTCTGACCTCTATCAGTCCCATTGTTCTTTTCTGCTACTGCTTGCTCGTACAGTTCTATCAGTTTGTTATTGTCCTCAATTAGGACTTTGAGCTTCATCCTCAATTCATCATTTTCCTTAGATAAGGAAATTGCAGTTTCATGAGCTTCTGCTTCTCTTTGGCTGGCTGCTGCTATAGCATCAACAATAGTTGTTAGCTCCGTCTGATCACTGACAGCAATAGTAGGCATCTGATCATTTGCAACCGAAGACAGCTCAATTTGACCCTTCTTCGACTCTTCCATCAGAACTGCTTTAGATGATCTCTCAAATTCTAGCTCTTTTTCCAAATCATTTAATTGCCTGTATGGACCAGTGCAAAGAGATTTAAGAATAAAATTTGAAAATGTAATACGTGGATACTTGAACTATTTTGTTGGACCCAGAAGAACCAGATTAAAGTCACCAAATTCATTAGTTAATCCTTAGCTTGGATGTCGAGCAGATAGTAGGTTTGAATTCTGAATATCAACAGGTCTATGAAAGTAGCTTATGTCTTTTGAAGGGGCACCAACTATGAACATGAGATACTAAAGCAGGTAGAACGAAGAGATGACGGAGGAAGATAACAAACACTGACCTTTCCAATTTTTCTTTCTCATCAACACAAAAAACAAGTTTTCTATGGAGTGCATCCAGTTCTGCTTGGTTTTGAATTGCCTGAAAGATATAAAATTGTCGTGTTAGAAGATGTATAGCGAATAACCACAAAACTCAATTGTACTATTTTAAGCTCGTTGTCAGGGTGAAAAGATATATTACCTGGACTCGGAGGAACTCATTCTCCTCATTGATTGATGTTCGCCAAGGTGAAGCCGGCTAGTGTGGCAGAAATTGTAGAGAAAAGCAAATATTTCAGTATGGTAAAAAAAGCAGAATGATCTCCAGAATTTACATCAGATCCAAAACTTTGTTTCACTTGCAAGTAGAAACATGAGAAAATTTTTTTTCCAAAAATAACATAAAAAGGATAACCCTGCTTTTCATAAATTTGATGCATTTTCAAAAGAAAAAAATATACAAATCGGAGTTTCAATTTGATAGACAAGTGTAATGACTGAGCAGTTATTGAGCATAAATGGCTCAGTAATTAAAAAGCAGATGTAAATGTTACGGTAACTACTCTACAATTATATTGTCATACCTGAGATGGCGTTAGTAGATTCCAGGTCATTCTCAATATGCATACCAAGCTCAGAAGTTCCCTTCTGCAACACAAATAGACAATAAACTATAGTTTAACAATGACAAGCTCCTTCCAGAAACCAATAAAAATTAGTTCCTGCAATCCTAATGAAGTTTGGAGGACAACCTGAACCGGTGCAGGGTCTGATTCATGCATAAGTTTCCAATCAAGTGCTTCTAGAAGCTGCATACCCAAGAGAGAACCATTAGGCACAACATTGCTAACAACTTTGGTATTTGACAGAAGGCACAACGGCACAAACAACTTTGGTATTTGACAGAAAGATCCCAGACATGCTGATCAAGAATAAAAGAACTAATTAAAGAAAGGCAATTGCCAAGGACTTTAGAATGTATTCGTTGAAGCAGAACCAAGGAGTAAAATATACAAATTTTATATTTTTTATTTTATTTCCTTTTTATCTAATTTTATACTCTATTAATGTTTTTTTTATTTGTTATATGTTAAAAAATCCAGTTGATTTAATAACAAAAGAGAATAAGCCAGTGGGCTTTCTTAGGAAATAAAATTTGGTGTTGTATGACTAAAGAATCAGTTGTTAATAACAAAAAAAAAAGAGAGAGAGAGAGAGAATAAAAAGACGTGGGAAGATCATTCCTATTCTCTGATTTGAAAAAAAAAAAAAGATTGCCTAATTGAATTCTCTAGGGAGTAAAAAGAAATATCAAGACAAGGAAGAAGAAGTAGTCAACTCTAACCTTATTTTGTAGCATCACGATCTGCTCATTCATTCTTTCTCGCTCACCCTCCTCATAAAATGACTTCAATCTGCATTAGCAACAAATAAGATTATCAAACTAGTGAAGTTGTAGCAAGACATTGACCTACCTAATATAACTAGAAACAAAATGCGTCTCAGTGACTAGTATAATCAAAACTAGAATTTACTAGTATAATCAAAACTAGAATTTATCTCCAAGATTCAGACAAAAGAAAGGAACCATGTTGGAGGAGTTAATGTGCACTCTAGGATAACTAAATGAGAACAGAAACAACATGCCTTCTGATCTCTTCTTTTAGCCGTAGATTCTCCATAGCAAACCTTGTAACTTCTTGGTTACGATCAACCTGATTCCGCAGGACCTCTATTTCCTTCAAATGCTCCTCTTTCTCCTTTAGCAAGTGAATCTCGGCAGATATCTTTCCTGAAGCGACTGATTCGAGCCTTTTTATTGCAGCTTCTCGAAACCTTAGTCTCATCTTTAAACCTTGTATCTCATCTTCTCTTTGTTTGGTCTGGATTAGACACAACATTGCAAATTAGTTTATATATTCAATTCAGATCATGTTGTGTCTATTCTTTTTTACTTTTGAAGGTCTACATCCTAATCAATTTAGCACAAAGGAACATTGACATCAGAAGATCCTCACAGCTTGATTGGGTGCAAGAAAAGGATTTCAGATAACCAATTTCACTTAGAACATCCCTAACACTGGGAAGGACAGATTTGTCTATCAACTCCTATTTGTGTTATGGTTTCCAGAGTTCTGAATTATGATTACTGGAAACCTCTGGCCTCATTTGTAAGACTTACCGGGCAGGACAGATTTGTCGATCAACTCCTATTTGGGTTTATGGTTTCCAGAATTCTGAATTATGTTTACTGCAAACCTCTGACCTCATTTGTAAGACTTACCGACACCTATGCATATATAAAATGCCAAGTTGATTAACTGAATTGAAAACCTCATAGAACATACCAGCTGCATTGCTGCCTGATTTTCAGCAGCTAACGCTTGTAGTGCGATGTCTTTATCCTTTTCCCTCCTAAAAGCCCCAACAAGGGCAACTTCGTAATCTTTCTTCTGAAATTACAAAAAACTTAACTATCAGAGCAAATCATGTAGCAGATGTTTCCCCTCATTGCCAGCTTAAAATAAACCTACCTTTGACATCCGTTTATCTGCTGTAAGTGGACTAGATAATCCATGAAGCCCTTCCCATTTAACAGATGTAGGTGATCCTGGAAAAGCAACTGTCCAAGCGTCATTTTCATGGTTTTCAACTCCTCCATCAGCCATACTCCGAAGACGAGCTACTTCTTTCTGAGAGGTAAAATAAAGTAGGCACATCCAATGTTTAGAATTACGGCCATTAAGAGCATAGGTAATTGAAAACACTTTTCCAAAATTTTCACCAGTATAAGAAATGAAAATCTGAATTTTTGAAGTAGGGAATGGGAACAATAAATGCGAACTTATTTTACATGTTGGATCAAAGGCAGAAAGTTCACGTAAGATATTCAAGGGAGTTCTGCCAATGTGATGTGAAATCTCGTTATATCACTAAAACCTTTCACAGTGGCATAAACAACTAGCATGTCAAACATGAACACATTTCAAAGGATGTTGTGAGACGTGCACAAGATTATATTTATATTTTTGTCACTTGCTATAATTTGTCAATCAATTAGACTTCTCCCTGTTTGACATTTGTCCTTCAAAATCAAACTTTTCTCTGGATTTTTTCAAAAATACAGGGGTATAAAATTCTCTTGCTAATATGTTCTCTTTCTTTTTGCATGGTTTCCTTCTGTCTTTTCTGGTAGATGTGGATGGATTTCAAGCAAAAAAATACCTTGAGATTTTGAATCTGTATCCTCATTGCAAGAACATCTCCAGAAGCATCTTCATTCACAAAAGCCTGGGAAAGTAAATGGTTATCAGCGTAAGGATAACTGTTCAACCTTTTATTCGATTATAGGAAAGTAAGAACTAAAAGCACATATCTTTTCGAATATCGTACAAAAATAAGATTTTTGAAAACTTCTATGCACGGAGAAATGAGAAAATAAATGCATAATATACATGTCAGATAAAGTGACATATCCAGATTACTAGTATTTAACTTTCAAATGTTTTGTCACTAATAGTTGCCTGATTATTTAAATACTCAATCGAAACGGCAATATACAACACTATTAGGTGATTTCATAGAAAAAAATATTTTGAAAGCAGCTAAGTAGATGATCACATCATTTACTAGTTGAATGACCATAAGAAAGCCGCTAGTGTCCAAGAGTAGCATACATGATTTTTGATGAATTTGGCACGTTGAGCAAACTTCAATGTGCTTAGAGTCTCCAATGAACAGCTGCAAGAGTCCAATCATGTGTTATACAATACAAAATCACTTGCTTCAAAATTACAGCATTTGTAAGGGGTGTGATCATAAGGCCAACAAATTTGGAAATCCTAGTGGTGACCAGTAATATTGCATACCAGCTGGAAGGACTAATATTTGCAATTATACATGTTTTTGCATTCCCACCCAACGAATCCTGAAAAGAAGGAAGTAATATAATGTCAAATCCAAAGAAAAATTTTAGATATTCTGCAGCAGGTCCAGAACTAACAGGAAGAAATTCTTCAGAGAATTAATAAACTGTCTTCTATGTTAAGAAAACATGAAAAAAGAGGTTCGAAAAGGTTACTTCCACTTAAACCTACTAGCCAATAGCAGAGAATATGAACCGAGGAAGACCATTTTCATAATGCCGTATTCATAATCAGTGCAGACCAACAGATCAAAACCAGAAAATAAAATGTTCGGGTGTAGAAACAGTAAGAAGACTATATTAGAGCTCCTCATTACAAAACACACTATTTCTGGACTAACTTAAAGTGCATTTCACAAGAGATTCTGGATGTCTTCAGATTAACTCACAGAGAAAACAATTGATTCTCCTTTGAAAGCTAAGATACACCTATATTCACCTGGAGCAGAAATGTGAGCTTTGAATCTCGGTAGGGAACATGGTGTGATTTCCCATTAGATATGCTAACCAGGTTCATGATCACCAATCTGCACATTAAAGAATCAGATGAGTATTGTACTTGTAGAAAGACAAGCCTATAACAGAAGAACCATAAATGAATTAGGACGAAACATAATAACTACCCCAATGTTGATAGAGATTTGTTGATGTTTGTAGCTTCCTTCAGACGTTCACCTTCAGCTCCTGAGCTTTTCTGCCTGTGATTTAACAATTGCAGTTAGAAGAAAACTTCAGCATAAGATATCTTCTCATTTTTTTCATAATTATTCTCCTTTACCTTTCAGAGCCTGCCAAATCAACGAGGTTGAAACGAGCAAATCTGTGGTGAGTTACTCCTTGAGATTCCCACTGCAAACAGGTTATGTTTAAATTTATGTGCCAGATTGGAGGGGATAAGGTACGAAAAGCCTAAATCTGATGGCTGAAGTTAAAAGATAGAACTTACTTTGCTCTCTATCACACATGTAAATACACTGTGTGAACGGCTACTAGCACGGTTCATGTTGGTGGCAGCTACCTTTCTGTTTGCAGCACCCTGTTATGCAAATGAACATTATGAACATCATAACCATAAGTAACAAGAAATTGATGCATTTAATTTTTGCAAGCAATTATTTTAGCTTCACTCTCATTTGCATTATGATCTTCCATTTAAAATTAATAATTGTAAGGATAGTATAAGGTTGTGTCACATTAATGTTGATATCAAAAGACAATCTAGTCTATACTGCGATGAACTTGGCTAAGTTTGGCTACATTTGCATGCAGTTCTGGTTATAAGGAAGTTAGTGTTGAATGCTTTGATCCAAAAATTATAAGGTTCCAAACTAGAGAGCTCTGTATGCACTTTTTTACCTTATCATTTATATATTTATTTACTCACCAGTAAATTAAAGGAAAAGATAAGGAAGAAAGAAGAAGAAAATGTTGCACAATTTGTGTTGTAGCATTCAAGTATATCCCACATACCCGATTAGTTCTATTATCATTGTCCTAAACGGACTTCCACAGGAATTAGTAGACTAACCTAAAGTCATCATGGTAACAGTAAACAAGGTCAAAACCAGATATGTAAATATTACATAGTAGCACCTTTATCAATAGTAATAACAATATTGATCATACAACTTCACATCGCTATTTGGTTTGAAAAGCTGCCGAAAATATGGGTTGGATCTGGAACAATGATCTTGAGGATATAAACCAAAGATTGTAGTTTAACTTTGGAAACAAACACACCCCTTTAATTTTTCATTGCCAGCAACTCCACTTGCTAATAACAAACAAAAGATACAACCTGCCAACCCTCTCACTCTCTTCATGTCAAATATGTGCAAGGTTAGGAAACATAGTGATTAGTGGATGTAACAACAAGAACATTATTAAAACTGACTATTAAATTCTTTACCAGTTCTAAGGAACTCATATTTATATCAAAAGTCTTCAGCAAATGTCATGCTTAGAATGTGCATGGGACTTGTATAATCACCTCAAGAACTATCAACAGCTTCTTTTCCTCAGTCTTTACTCTTAAGTGGAGTTTCACTAGAGAGATTCACAAGCAATAATGATAATTGATTCTCAGGAGTGAGAAAATACCTGAAGAAGTTGCTGCATCACATCTCGAGCACTCGTAACTTCTACTTCCGTGAGATCTTCTACATGAATCCCTTTTTTAGTATCTTCCCTTATCTGTAGAGTACAAGCAAAATCTTCAGTTGTCTTCTTCCATTTGAGTAATGCAGTTTGCAAATATTCATTTTAGATGAAGCAATTTGCACACGTTCGCTTTAGTTCAAGCAATGTGTTAGCCGCATTTAGAAATGAATAATGCAAATATTATATGAGTTGGATGTTTGTCAGAAACACATTCTATAAGCACAAATTAGTCATCATTTACTCATTTGATCTGATGCATCATGGTGGAGTACCTAGTTGAGCCTTACTGGAACAGGAGAGTGAGCAATTTGCACTGATCCTTGTGCTCACTAATTTCAAGGTCCTCATAAAAAGATAGGACACTATTTCACCTTGTTAAAAATAATGAACAATATCCGGAAAAGTATGATGAACAATAATAACTCCCAGAGGCAGAGATAAATTCATGTTTATTTGGACAAGACTTCAATTAATTAACAAATTAGAAAAAACGAGCATTCGTGATCATTACCTGCAAGTTCACAGAGGAAGGATTCAAAAGGTCGAGAATCTGTTCGTTATATATTTCTAAGAAAGAGCATCTACAAGTGAACTTTATATTTTCCTCCCTGCGTGCCTCTCTTTCCTGTGACCAAAAGAAAGAAATCATCAAACTTGAAATTGGAAACATATGCTCAACCTTAAAAGTGAAAGTTTGATCACTCATTTATTCCAATCAAGAAAATCTTAAATTAAAAAATTGTCACGCTCCAGTAGGGCCTGGGCGTGAAGGGGGTGTTAGAGTGGGTTAGAGTCCCACATTGGTTGGGGAATGGACTGGTGGTTTGCCTATATGGCTTGGGCAATCCTCCCCTGTTAAGCTAGCTTTTGGGGTTGAGTTAGGCCCAAGTGTTATATCTTTACATGGTATCAGAGCCAGGTCCATTCCCGTTTGGGCTCTTGGTCCACGCTCCAGTCGGGCTTGAGCGTGAAGGGGGGTGTTAGAGTGGGTTAGAGTCCTACATTGGTTGGGGAATGGAATGGTGGTTTGCTTATATGGACTTGGGCAATCCTCCCCTCTTGAGCTAGCTTTTGGGGTTGAGTTAGGCCCAAGTGTCATATCTTTACAGAAGGCAAGAAGTAACCTAAAGTACATATATATTACACAAACAAAGATATATATATAGGGACTTTATTACCAAAAACAAAAGGAAGAAAAAACAAAGAAACAAACAGCTAGAAGTTGGACTTATATTTGTATACTCAACACTGTGACATTGAAGCGGATCAAAAACATTTAAAATCTTTTCTGTATGGAAAGAACATAGGTAATTAATTTGATCATTCAGATAAGATTCCTCTCAATATTATGTCAAAACAAACCTGCTTAGTTTCAAACTAAGTCATCATCTGTGTTTCTGGTCCACAATGTGAAGTAGTATATAAAATTATGATAAAATAAAAAATAATAATCATTCATTACTAATGCAACATCCGCACCTTTTGAATTCTTGAAAACAAGTACTCAAAAACCCTAGGTGTCATCCCACAATTTACACTGTGTCTTCGGGTGCCTCCTTCAATATCTCCAAGCATGGTGTGTGTTTTTCCACTTCCAGTCTACAAAAAGAGACACAAAGTTTCTAAATACAAAACCAGTAAAAGTTCAAGTCTTTTTCAAATTCCGACATGAAAATCGCACAGTACTGCTGAAAGCAGATATTTGAGATCTTAAGCCATATAACTGAGCAACATACTTGGCCATAGGCAAACACACAGCTATTGTAGCCTCCCATGCAATTTTCCACCATTGGTACTCCAGCAGCTTTAAAGAGCATTTCCTGTAAACCGAAAGAAATGAAAACATAACACACAAAAGATACATGACAAAGGAAAGACAATAGCCAAGAAAAGCAAACCTGAGTAACATTCTCATCAGCAACCATATCAAATGTAAAACGTGATTCTGGGTGCCCTGTCCAAGTGATTGTCTGAGAGCTTTCTTGTCTGACACATTTACCATGCCCTTGTAAAGATATCTCAGAGTTACTCAAGGGACGTATTCTTATAATAACCTGCATTAATCAAGTAAACCGAAGAAACCAACCTCATGAGCAATTTAAGTTCTATCCTGATTCAGTAAGATAAAACCAAAAACTACTACACATTCTACCACAGAGATAGTTAGCAACTCACTCTACAGAATTTACAAC
Organism: Datura stramonium; assembly: GCA_018107945.1. Taxonomy (NCBI): domain Eukaryota; kingdom Viridiplantae; phylum Streptophyta; class Magnoliopsida; order Solanales; family Solanaceae; genus Datura; species Datura stramonium. The sequence goes on along the minus strand of JACEIK010003682.1, from coordinate 41,070 downwards.
CTGATTTGTTCCCAACTTATTTGGTTTTGTCACACCACTACAATCAACTTTTATTTGACTGAATTTCTGTACCATATCTGAGAACATTTTACTTTTTAATCATCCAGTTTATAGAACTTCTTATATAACTTGGAATACACATATTTAGAAAATCTAAGATTAGACTGTGTTGACCCTTGCTCCAAATTGAATCATTTTTTTTGGGAAACAACTTAGAAAGGCTCCAAATTTCTGAAACTACAACTAGCCTCAATACGAAAACATACTTTAGAAAAAAAGAACTGTACCTTAACAGAAATGTTGACTTAATCAGTTAATCTGTAGAACATAAACAGCTAGATGCTCACCCATTCAACAAAGATATAACTAAATTTTCCCTATCTTCTCGAACAGCAAGTACTCCCTTTGTGCTATTTTGTTTTATACAGTTACTTATTTTGAGACTCGAAACATTTCTTTTCAAGTCTTAAACATGTACTGGTATATATCTTTTGTATGTAAAGAGTCAAAATTTCTTATGTAGATCCTAAAACTGATAATATTTAGAAATGAGTGGGAAAAAAATACAGAAAACCCAGAGTGATTACTTGAACACTGTGTTCCTTCCAGAATTAAGGATCTTCAGGAAACTCAAAACTCCGGTTAGATTCCAACACATCCTTATTAAATTCTCCCTATTTTCTCGAACACCAAGTACTCCCTTTCTGCTATTTGGTTTCATATTTTTAGACTCGAAACGTTTCTTTTGAAATCTTAAGTTGATTCTAAAGTTGATAACTTTATAGTAAGGAATGAAAAAAAAATACAGAAAAAACCAGAGTGATTACTTGAACATTGTGCTCCTTCCAGAATGAAGGATCTTCACGGAACTCGAAACTCCGATTAGATTCCAACATATCCTTGTTCTCAGAGAACTCGATCCTGTCCTTAGCAGCTGATTTGAACGGTCTGATATTAGGAGTGCTCTTCATTGAAGACATCGCCACCGCCGCGGTATCCATCGGAGTTGCTGCAGAGTGGTCCATTGACCCGAATCTGGACTTAATAACGCTTGGAGGTTCAGAAAATAACGGCATTGCTGACTAATTAGGGCTTCAGATTGATTCAATGGAGGATATTTGAAGGCCAAACAATGGAGATTTGAAGTAGCTAAAGCGATGGGTAGGGGGGGTTATAGCAGCCAAAGGATGGGTAGGGGGTTATAGGGGTGGGTTGGGGAGGTGGGTGGGTATTTCAAATGCAGAGAGAAGGAAGAGACCGTTTGAGAGGAATTTGAAAATTTTGAAATGGGTTATCTGGAGCCAAATAGTCCATTTTTTAACGTCATCGTTTAATTTATAGCCATATTATATGAAACTTTGCTAGTTTAGCCGCTTTTAAATCAACTTAGATAATCGTGCCGAAAGTTGCAAAAAAAAAATTCAAAAGTAAATTTTTGATATTTTTCTTCTGAATATTTTCGACAATTTTTGTCTGAAATTATTGGATTATTGATAAAGAAAAATTGAATATACGAATTTTAGGATTTATATCTGAATTTTTATTCATATTTGACTGAATTCAATTATATAAACTTTCAACATATGTCTAAAGTTAAACTTGTCAATGTATGTGATGCCCCGCAAGTGTACGGGTCGTACAAGTAATATAGTGGCCCTTTTTAAGAGCCGGAATGTCGAACCCACAGGGATTGGTTCAGCAAATTATCAAGTTCAAGTGTTAGCTAAGAAGTCGGTTTTAGAAGTTTTTGATAAATTATAATTAAATCTTAGTGGTAACACGAAATAATTTGGAAGCAATACAAAACAAAACTAGAGTTAAGACCGGATAATCATGCAATGCTACAATTCATAATGGGTTAAGTATGAAATTATCAATTGTTGTCTCACA
>JACEIK010003682.1:8280-21657 GCA_018107945.1 Datura stramonium | reverse complement strand
TTACCCTTAGACTGGAACTAGGCACAAGAAAATGAAGCATAGGTACTAAAGGAAGCAAATCCAGATACTATTGGATGATGACCAGCATAAGAATGCTGGACAGGAAACAACTGGAAGAGCAGCTGCAAGTTCTGGAGTGGCATGGATTCCTATCTAATGCATCTATAAAACATCTAATTTCCAAAAAAAGTGATGATACTCACTCAATGAGCATCAATAATACCCAGAGATGTTCTAGAAACAAACCTCATAAAGTTCAATCTCTTGATCGGTGGCATAGCCAGCCATTTCATTTAGTTTGTTCAAGATTTCAGTTGGATTACTTGTTCCCTTTACAAAGAGTCTTCCAGCATACCTTCCGTACAAGAGAGAAATCATCAATCAACAAAAATAAAATTTCAATTAAAACGAAAAAATAAAGAAGATAATTAATATTACCTCAGCTCTTCTTTCTCAGGATCATAAATCTTGAAGAACAGCAGAATATCATCTGTAGTCTTGTCAGGTGGAGGGATGTGCCTCAAATCCTTATAATCATGCACAAACTATTAAATAATGTTGATAAAAAAAAAAAATTTAAATTGGCATTTCACACTAAAAACTAGTAAAGAATATTTACCGGTCCAAGCTCCACTTCTAAGAACAATTTTAGCTCTGCATTTTGAACCTTATTTGATACTTCCCTCAATTGCCCAACCTATATTCGTGTAGAACTTATCAGGTAATTGAGCAAACACATGGATCTCTTAGCATGACTTCTGACAGGGGTTTGTAGGGTTCGGTGATATGTCAGTATACTGTTTGTATCCTGATTTAAGTCTCCTTAACATGGATGTCATACCCTTGCTATGTTATATTAACTTTGCAAATTATAAATCAATTGCTAAGGAGACAGATCCCTTTTTCTTTGTTCTTTTTTAAAAAAAGGATACAGGTAAGTTCAGATGATGAAATAAAAATTCATATAGCCAACCCCAACTTTTTCGGGACCGCGGCGTAGTTGTTATTATTGTATACAGGTAAGTTTATTATTCACCTAGATTTGTCGGACTAGATTATACAACCCTTGTCCGGTTTTAGTCAATAAACATCTTGGTAAAAGGACACTTTACTCGATCTGTCCAATAACTAAAAGAGAAGTATTTACAGTTTGAGCTTCTTCGAGATGTGTCAATGGCCGATTTGGACGATATGTATGATTCTGGCGCTTTGCCCATAGCCAAAAACGTTGAAATTGCACCGGTACACCAAATTCTTTGGCGACCTCCTCCTGCATGCAGCAACATAATTAGTTGACAGAGACATTGTAACCACTATATCTAAGCTTGATTCCATGTAAAAAGTTTAAAGGCCTCAAGAGTCCTGATAGATTTCAACTAGTTTTAAAGTAAGGAAATGAATCGCAAACATATAGATCCCTAAAATTATGTTGCATCAATAATGGACACAAAAATACAGAATTAATATTACTTGGGGCAGCCATAAGTCAATACGAAGCCAGAGATGGCTAGGCTAATCAAAGCACAGGTTTAAGAAAGTTAACTTTTTCTCCACACCTACACCCACCTCAATTTGAATTTATAAAAGCTCAGTTTTAATTCAATAGTCCTGTTAAATCAAGATACAAGCTGACAACACCTAGGAACCAAAATAGAGGTACAGCTAAAAATAATATCACGTTACCTTAAAAATGCTAAAAGGTGTCTGCTTCTGAATGCGGAAACTCCTAACTTTGTCATGATCCACTAAATCAAAATGTATGTCCTTCCCAATCTGCTGTCTGAGGTCTTCATCACGAGCAACCTAAAAAGGTGATGTATTAGGTACAAAAGTTCTCAACTCAAACACCACTCTTTTGTCCCAGTAATCACTGAAAAGGCGGAATATTTAAATAAAATACCTTTATAATTGTGTAAAGGTGTGCTTCTGCTTTCTCCTTCTTCTTCTGCTCTTTCTCTTCTTGTTCTCTCTTTAACCTTGCCTGAACATGTTCATTAATCTAGTCAGCGTCAAACCAATAAGTGAACAAATGAAACATAAAGTAAAACAACTCATACGGCAGTCAGCATCTTACCCTGACGTGCCCAGCAATGTCCTTTTCATCAACACTACACATTATTTTCTCCTTGTCACTTTCCCGTATATAGACCAGCATGTAAGCATTTGAGTACTTTGTAAATTTGAAGGGCGTATTATTGAATCCAGGATTTGTCTGTGGCAACTGCCATGTGAATTAAAAAGAAACAAACAATGAAAAACAATTCAGCAAATCTATAATCCAAAGAAAAGACGGCAATGAGTAAAATCAAATCAAGAATCACCTCTTCTTCACCTCCATACTGCTCTTCTAGAGCTCTTTTCACATCTTCTTTAGTCACACGTTCATCGTCAAATTTATACCTGGAAAAATCAGGTTACTTCGAGTTAAGTGGAAGAAAAAAATACATGCTGAAACATGGTATATATTTCAATCCGAAGCACAAAACTTTAGAGTTTCAAAAACCCAGGTACCTAAAAGTATAGAATTAGCCAAATATTGAATCATAAAGTAGTCATCCTAAAAGATTGTGGACTACAAAGTCAAGAGGCTATTAGTGGAGGTTCAAGAAGATTATCCAACTAGTGTATCTTGATTATGCCATGCCAAACACAGATATTACCTCACAAGGAGTATTTCATGCACCACAACTATAAACAACTTTATTAGGTCCGTTTGAACACGAAAATGAACAAGTTACCAATGATGTAAGCTTCAGGTGGTGTCAGGGCTTAAAATCAACCTCAGAAAACTCGAGATCATCCTGGTCGGAGCAGTGGAGAATACTGATATGCTGGCCCAAGTTTGCATCGCAGAGTAGGGGCTCTCCCTACTTTCTACCTTGGATTACCACTAGGCGCGTCAAACAAGGATTATAGTGTGTGGAATCCCATCATTCAGAGGGTAGAGAAGAGGTTATCAGGTTGGCAGAAAAGATACTTGTCCAAAGGAGGAAAGGAAGTGCTTCTCAAGAGCACTTTATTGAGTATCCCTGCTTTATGCATGTCGCTTTTCAATGCCCCTTCCACTGAAAGCTGGAAAAGTTGCAAAAATAATTTTTTTGTGATGCGGTTAATGGGGAAAAGAAGTTTCATTTAGTTTGGTGAGAGACCGTGACATCTCCTAAACGTTGGGGAGGGCTTGGGGTTGAAGACTTGAAGGTCTTTAACAAAGCACTTAAATGGTTGTCGACATTCGAGGCGGAGGGAGAAGCACTATGGAGGGTGGTGATAGCGGACAAATATGGAGTTACAGAAGGGGGATGAAGAACAGATGTGATTACTATGTCTTTCGGGTGTGGTGTGTGGAGGAATATTTTGAAGGGTTGGGAAGTCTTTAACGACAACATTTTCTTTATGGATGGGATTGGGAGTAGAGTTAATTTTTGGGGTCAAAGTGGTATGGAGATTTGGTGTTGAATGATGAGTTGCCAGTATTGTTATAGGATCTCTTGCCAAAGGGAGTTGTCTGTTCAGAAAGTTAGAGGGGACAAGGGGTTGGGACTTTTTGGGATTTGAGGTTCGGGAGAGATTTTCAGGAGTGGGAGGTGGTCAAGCTTCAGATATTGCTAGTTTTACTTCACAAGCAATGCGAGCCAATTGATAGACTCGATACTTTGAGGTGGGAGTTGGGGAATAACAAAGTGCTCTCTGTCAAGTCCTTCCATGAAAAGCTTCTAGGTTAAGGCGGAGGATATTTTCCATATGATTCGGTCTGGATTCCTAAGGTGAAGGGATGCTTCTTCACTTGGCTAGCTACCAAAGGGTAATTTTGAAGGTGGAGAATCATAGGAAATGAAAGATTGTCTACCTAAGTTGGTGTTTCCTATGTAAGGAGACATGGGAGGACGTGGACCATATTTTGCGACATTGCAAACTAGTCACGAGGCTATGGTGGGACATCTTCAGATGGTTTGGTGTGTCCTGGGCAATGCCGAGATCCGTAAAGTTGATATTCAGCTGGAAGAATAGAGCTAGGAGAAGAAGGCACAATGCTTGGAATGGAAAGAGAAATACGAGAGCTTTAAAGGGGTGGAGATGAACTTCACTCAATTGAGGAGTAGTTTTCAATCCCTTAAGGGGTCGTTTGGTACGAAGACAAGTAGTGCAAGGATTAGTAATACATGGATTAGTAATGCAGGGATTGTTAATACAAGAATTGTAATGTTGGGATTATTTTTTATCAAGTGTTTGTTTAATTGTATTAAAAACTAGATATACCATGTACTATATTTGGTTTAAAACTATACAAAAATCTTCTTTACAATTATACCCTTGAATTTTTATATAAAGAAATTTAAGAAAAGGAATTGAGGGGTAGTCTAGTCATTTAGGGGTCTTATCCTTGTATTAACAATACAAGGATTAGTAATCCCTTTGTTTCCTTGGTATAAAATAATACACCCTATGGTGTATAAGTAATCCATGTATTAGGCATGTTTAAATTGAATTGAGTAACAAAACAATGTATTGGCTTGGACTAAATTTTAATCCAAGGACTATTCTAATTAGTACGGCCTAACAAACGACCCCTAATAGTTTTTTAGTGCACTCATGTAGTTCCTGTTTGTATAGGATTGGGTGGCTTATGGAAAGAACCATATTTTGTAGGTTTCTCCTTTTTGGTATACTTCTTGTATATGGCCAATTTGGCCTTGATATTATCAATGAAATCTTTAACTCAGCAGAAAAAAAGATTACCTCACAAGGAGTATTTCATGCACCACAACTATAAACTTTAATAGGTCTATTTGAACACGAAAATAGACAAGTTACCAACGATTTAAGCTAACTCCTGCAAGGTTATAGTCAAAAGTTCCCATTGAATAATGCCAACGGGATTAGCCGAGTGATTAATGCTAACCTTTCAGCAAAATGAGTATGGGAAAAGTGGAAAAGATGTTTTTTTTTAAAAAAAAAGGGGGAACTGCAACATGAACAGAATAACTTGATAACAACTTCCATCAAGATCAAAGATGATACCCTTTTTTTGCATTGCAAATGGACATATCAAATATGGAATATCCTCGTCAATCTTAGGAGAATCACGTGGGTGATGCCAGGGAGCATAGGAGAGGTGTTGAAATGTTGGAACAGAGATAGCAATGCAGCAAAGCAGGAGGAGAGGTGGTTTATTTGGAGGGAAAGGAATCAGAGATGTTTTGAGGACAAGCAGAGCAACATTCAGAAGTTCAAGATGAATTTGCTTAGACCTCTACTATTTTTGGTGTAAACAGGAATTGTTAATTCAATCTGAAGATATTTTTAATGTTCTAGACAGTTTGTAAGTATTATATAGTTAGGATCTCAAGATACAAATGATCTACTTTTGTTGGGAGACTACACAGTTTGGTGTAGTATACCTGTTAATATATAGATAAATGTTACCATTATCAAAAAAAATGCCAACTGTGTAGTATACCTGTTAATATATAGGTAAATGTTACCATTCTCAAAAAAAATGCCATCAAGACATCCATAATAAAACCAGCTCTAAAGAAAACATATTAAGAGCAACAAGTGATCACAGACAGATCGAATATGGATTGTAAGTTGGTAGCATGGGTAAGCAGTGTTGTTAAAAGCATGCTTGACGCAAAACTTAATGGATGCCTTTGCGTTGGTTATGCAGCAGCTTAGTGCAAGTACCAACTATCAACACAGTGAGGTATGCGCTTCAATGATAATTGGCTTTTTCTTAAATATAGTAGCACTAAAGATTAATAGCGCTGGGAAAAACTAAATCAGTTGTTAAGAAGTTTGCAGATGAATATGTAAATATGTTAATGATTAGTAACAGGGTTACTGGAGATCAGAAAATTAAAATTACAAAAGTCACTTGTCTGAATTAGAAACTAAATTTTGTGCCTTTGCACCAGAATTATAAATTTAAAACAGTTTTTGATTTAACTAACACCATTTTTTATTTCACACATTTCGCTTAATTGCAATGATTAATTTCCTGGTCCATAGAGTTCTTTTTTTTCAGTGAAGTGTGTGTTCTAATTGCAGATTGCTCTCCAACTGGTGTCAACCTTGTCGCTTTTGTGTTCTTTTAAGAAAACCAATCACTACATTTACTCCAAAAGACGGGTAGTGATACAGGATCCTCTGAAAAGTTACCCTCCAAGTTCAAACAAAATCCCGCCAACAAGTCAGCGCTAGCAGGTGCGGATCTAATAGATTGGCAACCAGTTTATATAAGTAATCTTAAAATCATATACAACAAAACCCTTGTGCTTGTGAATCTGTATCCCATTCTTTAGGTAAAGTTTTCTTTGGTCACGGATCGACAGGTGATCCGTCCTTTCTTCCCCTTTCGTCATAAAACATAGTCCGACTCTGAGAAAACAAATTCCTATGTTTAGCGCTCCATCAATTGTTGTGCTCGTGTCAACAAGCTCTCAAGTGTCGTAAATTCGCCCTGGGAACAAAACAGTTTTGACTTTATACAGACTAAAGGATGATAAAACTGAAAAGTTCCCAAGCTAAGCCCAATAAAGTAGAACTTCCTTTATTAAGCGTGCATTCTTGTTCAAAGACTGTCTAGTCTATTGGTCTCTTATCGTTACAACAAATAGAGGTGTCAACAACCATCAGCCCTAGGGATTTCTCCGAAGAACAGCTCAGGATGCCTCCAAACAAGCATTAAGTTGCATCCCCAGGCTATTAGGACATAGGACAGAAGGAGCAGAGAACTCATAAGTTGTAAAATACAACTGAATGTAATATGATTCAAAGGCCAAAACTATTATTAGGTGAGGGAACAAAAGAAGAGTAAACGGCTTTCATGAGGAGGAGGAGACACAAGGCATGGGTAGTTGCTCCCTTGGCTCTCATGTGAGTCATTTGGAAAGAAAGCAGTAGGGGAGTTTTTTGAAGGGATACATCCTAGTTGTGTACATTTGAGGGATAACCTCTCATTTTTAGTAAATTCTTGGTGCACCTATGACGTTTCTGCTTCTATTGAAGATTAGATGCCTTTTGTAGACAACTAACTGTTTGTGTAGCTTATCTACTTCTTGGCATACTAGAGCTGGGATTTAATCCCACATCTTTTACATATTCAATTAAATTATTACCTTATCGAGAGGGGCAAAAAAAAAAGAAGAGTAAAGTGAAGATAGTTTACGGGTGGCTTTAACAAAGCAGAATATCAAAAACATTGTTAGCGGATTGTCAACTACTAGTATACGTATTGCGACGCTCTAGAGTTGGACTCAGTTGCGTTCTGATNCTATTACTTTTATCTGCCAAAAAAAGGGTAAAGCAACTTAACATTAATAAAAAGATTCCTTTATGAATAAAGAATACAGCTGTCGTTATCAGAAAAAGAAAAAAGGATATAGCTGTTGAATGTGTCGTGATTCTGTCATACAAAAAGTTCAGGAGCAAAGATACAAAAACTCAGATATAATATGTTTACCATTGATCTGAAAGAGTTGGCCTTATGAAAGCATAATAGTGTCCACCATGCACACCACCACTGTGGACTAATACGCTGCAGATGGAAAAAATTTCCCCCCAAAAAAAAAAGATCAAGAGGCCAGAAATATGAATGAATGAGCTAAAGAATTTTACGTGAATTCACAGCTTAAAATACACATAAGACACTGAAGTAGTAGGCAATCTGAGATATGATTTAGGCATGCAGAAGTCTGTTTTAATAGACTAGGCCAAGCATGGTTGTGTTGAACTTCATAATCAGGAATTACTTGCTCATCCATAAAGAGCATATCCAGTTGTTATAGCATCGCCCTTTATTCTTTCCTACTTTACAACCAATAGGCCTCAAAGCCGAGTGAAAGAATTTGGGGAAATATGTGGATTAAAGCGGGAGAGCATTGTATTTTAGGAAGGCCTTCAGAACTTCTCTAACTAAAATTGGAAATACAACTGAAGTAAAAACAATATAAACACTGGTTTATATCCTTTGTAATCCTCGAAGAGAGCTAATTCTTGAGTAAGGTTGTTCACAGACTTTTTAAGAAGGATGAAGGCTTGCACACCTACACAGGACATCCATGCACTTGTTTGTTCAAAATCAAATGGCTGAAACAAATAACTCAAGCAAGACGCTAACCCATTACCACTGAAAAGGGTGACATAAGAAATTAGGAAGAGTACTTTTTTTTAATAAAGGTACTAGTTATATTAATATCAACAGGTATACTACACCAAAAACTGTGCAGTCCCCCTCAAAAGTAAGTCACTTAGAAGATGGAACCCTATTGTTAAAATACTTGTAAACTGTCAAGAACATCAAAATATCCTCAGTTTGTTCAAACCATTCCTGTTGACACCAACAATAACAGAGACCTAAACAATTCATTTCAAACTTCTGAATGTTGCATTCCTTGCCCTCAAAACATCTCTGATTCCTTTCTGCCCAGACAGACCACCAAATACAAGATGGGACAATCTAAAGGAAGAGCACTTTAAAATAAAAATAAAATTCTAAAACGCCCCAACCCACCTAGTGATGTTGCAACTCACAACTCATTGAAGACAAGTAATCCCAAATTTAGAAGCTACCCGGGAAGTCATGTAGACTCCTAGACTAAATATAAGTACAACAACATACCCCATGTAATCCCACAAGTGGATCTGGGAGGGTAGGATCTACGCAGACCTTACCCCTAGACTAAGTATAAATATACATCCTTTTTTTCCAGGGACGAATTTAAGGGCTGTCATTAACTAGCATTTAAAAAATTAGGAGCTTCATCAAACCGAGTGGGAAATAGGTATGCATCTAAATTATATGGCTTGAACTGGAATATTACATTTACAATTTAGCAAAATAAGATATAACCTCTTATCAGCACATAGAAGCAGAAAGCTGATTGCAGGAACAGAAGTATACGTGTCATAATGAAGATTTTCTTCAGCATCTGATACCTGTGAAGTGTGTAAAGGTTTCTGACACTTCTATCAGCCTCAGGTGACAAATATTTACCATTCTCTCTATCTAGATCGAGTTGCAGAGGGAACTCATATCTGTCATTTATCTACATTGCATCACCAAACAATAAAATCGTATTAATTGATGAATGTCAGCAATCCAACAAGAACTTTTGCTACTTTTTTCTTTAACTCTCATCCTATTGATGGTACTTTGTCTAACAGAGGGCCAAAAAGGATACACCTTATGTGCAAGGCCATTGTGCAGTTAGCACTAGAAAGGGTTAACTTGGAAGAAAAGATGATTGCATTTAGAAAATTCCTCTTACATGCATCACCAATAGTTACACGCGACTTTAACCATATTGATCAAGAAACGCATGGAATATTGCATAACATTTGTAGAAAACAATCAAATATTATTAAAATGCTTTTGAAAGAAATAACCGAAGGTTATTCTAAAAAAGAAAGAAGAACCTAAAGGACTACATACAGTTTGTGCACCTACATTAAGCTTTAAATGACAGGGTCACAGTTAAGTTTGGAAAAAATCACCATCAAATTTCTACTAGTTGTCCAGAGGAACCTACAAGTAACTGGCTGTCAAACCCACAATTTAAATTGTTTTTTCCACAATTAATGATGCACAGGTGACTCAACTACCTTGGGCTTGACACTAGTTGATTAAGTGATAATGATCACAGTTTAAATTATTATTAATAGGTTCAACAGATAGAAAGCGTTAGACCTAGTTTTATAGGGGGGTGAACTTTGAAACCAAAAACTTAAATGAACTAGGAAGCCCCAATGTGATGAGGTTTGTGTTATATCAATTTCTAAAGCATGATTTTGATATGCATAAACAGCAGCACCGCAATAATTTTCTTTCTTTTTCTGCTTAAGTTAATGTTCACCAGTTATTTTCCCTTTGGTTGGAAAAAACTTCTTCTCAACTCTCACTACCCACAATCAATGCTGCAGCCCGATAGTCCTTCCTGTTTCCGTTTGTTTTTCCAACTTGAGTCTGCACTAAGCAGCAGGATAATCCTTCCATCCTTTTTTCAGTTTCCTTTTTCCGAACTGAGACTGCAAAGAGCAGGTTATGTACCTGAACTGGTGCCATACCTGTTTTTTCCATCTCTTTTAGAACCCCCAACTCAATTGCTTCTACCTTTCTAACCTATCAATCATGTACCTCTAATTGTGGAAAGCATCCAGTGTAACAACTGAATACTGCAGAAGTTGTATTAAATAAAAGCATTACTAAGACTTCGCAGCACAAAATATAAGCTGTTTTATATCTTTTGATGGCGATAAGCTAGCTTACCTCTTAAGAGGATAAACAGAAGAATACTGCCCTGGATGATATTTAAGCACCCCAGTAGTACACTCTTCAAGCATCATTAACTAGATTATCATCAAGAAGAAAGAACTGGCAATCAACGAGTACTGCTTTTCTAGAGATTCTCATTAAACATGTCATGGTTCCATGATTAAACAATGCAGAGGTATTTAACCTACGGATATCAAGAACAGGAACTGGCTTTAAATATCAGACTTATTGAAGATGAATAAGAAAGATTTGAGTGAAACCATCATTTTCATCTGGAGAGTCATCATAAAAATGGTAATGAATTATTAAATCAAATCTATTTCATTATTCTTACAGAAATCTATACCATTATCTTCTAGAACCGAACTTCTATTAATGACTGCTCTGCGATATGACTAAGATGTCTTGCTACCGGCTTGCTTTTTAGATGAGCAAGATCTTAACTTGCTTTATTGGAAGATCAAGCCCTCAGACTGACCAATCAAATTTAGTATTAATTTTTGACTTCCAACTGAATTTCAAGCTCTGTTGAAGTCTTAGTATACTTCCCCATTATTTTGGGCTGATTTTGTGGTTTGACGGTCTTCCTCCGTTAATGTAACCTTATGTTTAAGTTCTAAAACTATGTACACTCCATGCTTCCAATTGCAGGATATTAGAGCTGAAGCACAGTCTTCAGCATAAAGATTAGAAATGGTGGACCATTACAAAACGGAATTTGCTGGACCTTGTTATCACTGACCTTTACCATAGTGTCCCGCGAAAAATCATATTCAAAACGCTTTAACTGAAGCTGCAGGACAGGAGGGAAATCAATGAATAAGACACCCTTCTTAGCATCCTGAAACAACCAAATATTAACATTAGATAACTGAATCTAGGATAAATAACCTAACCCTCAATAGTTCAGTCAACTGGAGAAGCTGAAAGGGAATATAAGAACATATTGCCAAATGTAGTTGCAGCCTTGCAGCTTAATAAAGAACTTTTGGCAAACTTCGCCCAGAGAAACTAAAGGAGCACTTGGAACTGCAAAACTGGTGTGCTATCTTACCTGCAAACCGTATTGTTCTGCGTGGTACTTGTTATCTCCCTCAAGACGTTCAACTTCAACATATTTATCAAAAGAAGCATAAACATCAGCACAGCCTTTGACATCAAGCTGAAGATCTGCCACACACAATATATACAGAACACCATAAGGTGCAAGACTTAAATGGCTATAGAAGACAACATCAGGAGCTTGTCTGATCTACTAAACCATAAAATGACTCCTTTCTTGTTGATTTGTAGTCCACATTGATGCACTCAATATAGTTCATATGGTGCCCTTCAAATAACTGTTGTATAGTGCCTTCCACAACAGTTCCCTAACAGCAGAAAAAGAGCAATCATGTCAATTAGAAGTTACTGAAGCACAGATAACCAATTGAAGATTGATTTACCTTCATTTTTTCTTCAAGCTTTTCACAGAGAACACGATTGAGTTCTTGCACATCATGCTGCAAGAAAGAATCATATGTGTCCCATCCAAATGATTTTGTCAACTCCTTTGTTGCTACACTGTTGTCACTGTACTGGAGCTTATAGAATAAGCTTTGCAACGCTAGAGGGATACTAGCTGAGGGCATATCATTTTCAGTTGTAGGCATGTGGTATACAGCCTGAGTTTTAAAATCAAACTTCATAATCAATTGATACAAATTTAATAATCAGCCCCATAATATATAATGGAAAAAAGTAACTAACCTTCCTGAAGTAAGGAATATGGTAGAGAGTTTGGAGAAGCGAGTTCATATAACAGGTAGCTCCTTGGTTCTTCAGTCCAACAAAGCCAGTTTCTTTTTTTGAGTCATATGACCAATAGTCAACAATTTTTCGGACAGCAACCTCAGCATCAACAACACATGTATCATCAACAAGATAACCTCTGTTTGGATCATATAGTTCACCAAGTGGCATAAAGGATGTGAAACCCCAATCACTTTCTCTGGCATTGAATTGGTGTTGCGTCTCTGTAAAACATGAGAGAATAACATTTATATAAACCTAATAGACCATAAATGCAACTATAACAGTGTAAAGTAGCTGCGGGCTTAGCTGAAACAGCCTGACATTAATAAATCACAGAAACTGGAACTAGTCAAAAAAGAATTATGTCAATATTTGATTATTTGCCTGCATTTACATTATAAACTAACTCATACTGCCTAAGATCTCAAACTCAAAATAACTAGATCATGCACTTATTGCACAAGCGTGGAATTTTTCCACTATACTATTATTATTTAACACTGGCAAAGACGGAGGCAATGTGCCTTCCAAACTTATTTCTTCTCACTGAGAGTGCTTGGAGCTGGGTGGACGTTCCTTACTCCAGCTTTAGAGAAGCAGCTTTGCATGAGTCAATAGTACAAGTTGACCCTGTTTCTGATATTACAGCAGAAGAACTCAGTAACAGAGATGAACGAGTTTGCCTCGAACCCAAACAAACATTGTTCATCTCTTTAGATACTTCAAGTTAGAATTTTATAGAGGAATCAATTGACTCCAAACGATGAAGACATTTGTTCAGCACATAATATGATTTCAATCGGTATAAAATGAATCAAGACCTAAACAAAGAATACCATCCCTAGTGATGAGGTGCTTGTACAGGCAAAAGTGCCTGGTAGGCAGGATCCTTCTATGCTAAAAAGGAGTCTAACAGCTCCAGGATATTTTCTCAGCATTTTTGGATGCTTCTTCCGCACCAGTAATATAAACTTGAAGACATCGAATTTTGCATTGGAGATATGACCCTTTTCCCTCTAAATTCTACAATACAGAGCTTAAACATCGACACCAAAAACATTAAAAGAGATGGAGAGAATGGCATCTATAACTACTATGCTATAATGAGCGGTAAGAAAGTTTTCCTAGTCATTCAAGTGAGAGCCTTTAAAGCTATAACCTATTCCAAGCACAAGCAGTTTAGTAAACACATAAACACTGTCTAGCTCATACCCTTTTCACCAAAACAATCTTTGGTTGCAACGCGGATGTCACTTATACAAGCAGAAATAAAAGGTAAGGAAAAAAAATAACAGGAGGCAAAAATTTAC
>JACEIK010003681.1:0-145132 GCA_018107945.1 Datura stramonium | reverse complement strand
TAGTTTGACAGTAGTGGTGACCTTGCCGGTCACGTAGCTTTTCAGTTTTCCCTATGTTAAGTTTCAGATGACTAGACAGCATGGTGGCCTTGTCGGCCAGCATAGGTTCCTTGATATTAGAATGTTTTTGGTTAGCTGTTGATGCTTTCACAGGTGGCTATAGGCCCAGTTGGCCAGAGGCTGTGTTTACAACCGTTATATAGCCCTTTGTTTCCAAGAACCTGAGATAGAGCTAGCTAGGCACCAGATGTGCCTAGGCCCACCAGTTAGTAGTCCAGGTCCTTCTAGGGCACTAGGTGCCAGTCATACCCCCCAGGGCGGGGCGTGACATATTTATTATGAGTTAGTTTATTTACACTTCTTGCATACTAAGTACATTTCAAGTACTGACCGCACGCCTCTTGTGCTATATCATTTCATGATATATATTCAGGTCTCCAAGTTCAGCCGCTTGGCTAGATACGCTCCTTCCTCTCCCAGTTGCTAGTGGTGAGTCCTCATCTTCCGAGGACGTGGTTTATGTTCCTGTTTTATTATGTTTCAGTTTTCAGTCTTTGGGAGTTAGCTGGGGGCTTGCCCCAGCAACTCATCAGTTTAGTAGAAGGCTTTCGGACTTGTCTAGAAAGTTTCAACTATGTATCAAAGTGTTATTAAATTGTCTTTATGGATCATATTAGATTTTTGTTATTTTCTTCCGCTCATTTATGTTGTTAGTCACATCTGATGTTAAGTGTATGCTATGATTATGCCATGGGTCGACTTGGAGCCTTTCGGGGTTCCTTTTCCCATGTTACGGCTAGAGTGTGAACTCGAGTCGTGACATATCTAGTAACCCTAAGGTTGGTCGATGGAAGGCTATAATAGGTGGGGTCTGTCCCAACCAAAATAGTAAACGTTAATCTCAAACTAACAGTTGCAGCTAATCACAACATACATTCTTGTGGCTTTCCTACAAGGACATAGATTGCATTACTATACAACATGAATAACTTGCCAAATAAATTAGCCTTAACATACCTCGAATGCCGATTCTCGTGTATCCAATTAGCTCTAACCTATAGTCGGCGATTCCACTCAATTACAGCCTTTACGCTGAGAAAACAAGGCTATTTTCAATACTAAGACTCGACAAACAATGATATCTTTCAATAATATTAACTTTAATTTAACTCCATTTAACTCGGCCGAAAACTCACAATTTAAGGTAGAAATGCTTCCTTATCACTTGTAGTCGCATAGAAGTCAATTAGAAGTGATTCTGACAACTTTCACTCAGCGGGTTTTCGATACTCCACAGGGACGCTCCTCGTAGGCCTAGAACTCGTTATCCAAGATAAATTTGCATCTGGATGGAGTTTAAAGGTGTAATTCGACGAAAAATGGAAGAAATCCATGCTCCCTTTCTCTTCTCTATCGAGGAGAACTTTTAAAATAAATAACTTAACACTTGGTCATGCATATATATATAGGTGGGGCGGTGGCCTAAGGGGCGCGGCGTGCCGGCCATAGCGCCAGGCCAGGGGCGCGATGCACTGGCCATAATGCCGGCCTGGCAATGCGGCACGACGCCCAGGGCTCCTAGCCTCCGGCCCCAGCCTCCTGCTTGCTCGATGCCGTTCTCGTATACTCATCCTCCGGCCTTTCCTCACATGCATCGTACTCCAAGACTCCCAACATACGCACGCACTTTTCAGTTAAATGATAGAAACTTATGGGGTATAATAGGAAAAGTACCGAAAACAACAACTGGAGGAAGCCAAATAAAAATATAACATTAACCAAAACAAAAAAATCACTACAAGTTAACATGATAAGTCATGAATCACAAAAAAATTAGGCCCACCATGTATAAATTTAGCAATGAAAGAATGCATGGTATAATAAAGTTTACTTCTACCACCCCACACTTAATCGGTAACACTGTCCCCAGTGCTAAAACAATAAAGCATAAGTAAAAGAGTGAAAGAAAAACTCCCTAGGCCTCTAGTCCTCATTGTTTGTGGGGTATTCTTAATTAGCTGTAGGCTGGCGCGTTGCACCACTCATTGCGGATGTAGTTCTGTCGCATCTCGCCTCTCCATGTGGAGTTTGTCCGGCGCATTGCACAACTCTATATGGAGTTGGGCCGGCGCGACTTTCAGGCCTTATCTCGGTCCCTACAGCTCTATTGTGTGCTTTGTGAATTGTTTCCTGCACACTTGAGCAAACAAAAATGACACCTAAGTTATCTTAGGTTGACTCCCAAGTAAATCTTGATTTAAAGTCATGGCACGACGCAGATCCCTCAATTACTCAGATTAAATCAGGGTATATTTCCTCCATAACTTTCATCTCCTCAAGATTACCAAAATAGTGTTTCAACCTTTGTCATTTCACTTTGAATCTTGTTTTATCCTTGGTTTCAAGCTCTATTTCTCCATGTGAAAATACTTGAACCACTTTGAATGGTCCTAACCACTTTGACCTCAATTTTCCTGGAAACATGTGGAGTCTGGAATTGTATAGCAACACTAAATCTCCAGGTGTGAACTCCCTTTTCTCAATCTATTGATCATGGTAAAGCTTCATTCTTTCTTTGTATATTGCAGAATTTTCATAAGCCATTAATCTAAATTCATCCATCTCATTGAGTTGGGTAAGTCTAAGATTCGCGGCTTCTTTCCAATTCACATTTAACAATGTTTGTGCCCACAAGGACTTGTGTTAGAGCTCCACAGGTAAATGACATGATTTTCCGTAGACGAGTTGATATGGTGACATACCTATGGGTGATTTGAATGTTGTGAGATATTCCCATAAAGCATCATCTAATCTCCTTGACCAGTCTGTTTTGTTGACATTAACCTTTTTGGCCAGAATTGTCTTGATCTCCCGATCTGAGACTTCCACTTGTCCACTTGTATGCGGGTGGTAAGGTGTTGCCACCTTATGATTGACTCCATATTTATAAAGTAAGCCCCGAAATAACCTATTGTAGATGTGTAATCCTCCATCACTGATGATTGCCCTTAGAGTGCCAAATCTAGAGAAGATGTTCCTTCGCAAGAATGCAGTGGCTGACTTACTCTCATTGTTTGGAAATGCCACAACTTCCACCCATTTAGACACATAATTGACTACTACCAATATGTACTTCATCCCAAAGGAACTTACAAATGGGTGCATGAAATCAATGCCCCACACATGAAACAACTCTACCTTAAGAATAGGTGTCAGAGGTAGCTCAAGTCTCCGAGACACTCCTCCCTCTCGTTTACATTCATCACAAGATTTTGCAAAGTCATGAGCATCTTGATGAATCATAGGCCAGTAGTAACCACACTATAATATCTTTTGTGTTGTGCGAATTCCATTGTGACGCCTCCAGTGGGAGACGAATAACATGCCTTAAGAATGTAAATCATCTCATTTTCGGGGACATGCCTTCTAATTATACTGTCAACACAAATTATGAATATATATGGTTCATCCTAATAAAATTTCCAAACTTCATGGAGAAACTTCATCTTATGATGAAAGCCCATATTTTCGGGCATTACATCACTCAGTTGTCACGAACCGAACATGGGCCTGGATCGAGACACGAGACAAGGAACCCTAAGAGGCTCCAATTCGACCCATGTCATGTTCATAGCATAGAATTAACTAGACAATAACTATCAGAATCTTAACTGAGTGGAAACCAATGGATACATAAAGCATAATCTAATAAAACTCCGATACATCAACTGAATCTGTTTACACAAATCTGAAAGACTCTACTACACTGATGAGTTGTTGGTACAAGCCCCCAGCTAAATCCTAAAGTCTAAAACTGAAGCATAAATGAAATAGAAAAATAAATAGCATCCTCGAGAGATGAGGTCACACCATAAGAAGTTGAGATAGAAATGGAGCGTATCTAACCACAGGGCTGAGTCTGGAAACCTGAATATATATCATGAAATGATATAGCACACAAAGTATGAGGGAAATGTAAATAAACTAAACATGCAAGTATATAAGAGAGAAGTAAACTGAATGCATCACTAAATATATGACTGAGCTGAAATGCAATGACCCTGTTTGAGACAAACATAAGTATTGACATGAAACTTTTATTTGAAACCATTTACTAAAGTATAATAAACTAATGCATAGAGGTCGCGTACTGAACATATACTGAGAATCTAAGCTGTAACTGCTAATCATACACTTTATTGACCATCTGATGATAATTGAGGCTGAATTCCTCTAATCTAATTTAAATTGAAATCTGAATCTATACAGAGCCGAACTGAACTGATATCATAGGCTACGCTAAGGAAGACGTTCTCTAGTATGGAGTGTCCCTGACTGACTAAGGAAAATATTCTCTACTAATAAGAATCCCTGACTGAGGTAAGGGATACATTCTCTACTAATGAGAATCCCTGACTGAGCTAAGGGATATATTCTCTGCTAGTGAGAATCCCTGACTAAGCTAAGGGAGACATTCTCTACTAATGAGAATCCCTAACTGAGCTAAAGAGAACATCCGGACTGACTAAGGGGATACATTCTTGACTATTGAGACTAGAACATGGAGTTCACTGGTCTGATATCATTCATCTAGTCTAAGCCACTTCAGTTAATCAAATACATGAGCATTCGACTAATTACATCATACTGAATATCTTACTGAAATCATTTAGAGTTGATTAAAGCTACTATCTACTAACAACAAGCCCAAAAGTCTAAAGTATCATTCTCATGCTTTATCATCATAATTCATATCATTGTAGTCCCAAATCATCATTTAAATCATACGTTCTATTTTCATTAAGCACAAATAGGACCAGATCTTACTTTAAACATGTCCACAACATTTTAATCTCGAATTCACATTATATAACATATGTTTTAGATTCATGAAGGATCCATAGATTCAACTAATATCCAAAACATTTACATCAAAATCATGGTGAAAACATGCACATACTTCACATCGGTCAAAGCCCATAAGTTCTAATCGTGTTTGAACACATATAATACAACATATGTTCTAGATTTGCAAGGATCCATATGATCTACATATATTTTAAACAAGAATGCAAGTTCATGATAAGAACATGTGAATAATTTATGAAATCCCATTTGACCCTCTAGACTAACTCATGGTGAAAATCCCACATTCAAGTTATTCATATACCATACACATCATTCGAGAAGGTGCCAGTATCTTTATAATCATATGATACTATTAATCATGAGAGTTCGTAGAATTTATGGAAAATATGTGAGAATTCATGCATAATTTGAAACCCTAGAACATGCTTCTCTAGAATCAAAAGAGTTGGGTTTTTAGTATAAAAGTTTGGGGCACAAGGATTGAAGGAAATCCTTGTTGAAAACCCACGTACCTAATTAGGAGATATCCCCACTTGAACTTAACCCTTGAAGCCTTTGAAGAACCATAGTTGAATTCTTGAGTCTTGAGAGAGGGGAGGAAGAAGAGTTTGAGAGGGTATCCTTAGAGAATGAGAGATTAGGCTAGAAGAAACCCTTAAAACATCCCATATAATACTCAAAATGATTTAGTTTAGGAGTTAGAATCATTGGATTTTATGAAAACACCCTTGAAAATTCATAGGAAAAGTCATGCTGCTAGTCCTCACGAGGGACTTCACGGGTCATGGGTAAAAGAACGACTTGTTAAGTCCCACTCGTGATGACTTCTGGAAGATCTCACATAAATTCCTTGAATGGACGTTGACTGACTTCACGATTCGTTAGCTAACTTAACAACTTGTGGTTCCTTCGATTATCACTAAAGTCTGACATTCTGCTCTTCCTTCCCACGACTGACATGGCGAGTCGTTACTTCACTGGATAACTCGTCATGTCCACTCATCATCAAAACTGGTCCACATCCTTCGAATCCTTCTAACGACCGATACGACGAATCGTTGCCTACCTAAGGACTCATTGGGTCATCCGTGGCCATTGAACCACACCTGTACTCCTTGGTTGCCTACCACGAGACTAAGCATGACTCGTTCTGTGGCAATATTTCCACTTTCCAACTAATTTCTTTCTTTAAGTCTAGGTCCTGTTCTTAGAAACTTTCAGGTTGTTACAATATCTCCCCTTTGGAAACATTCATCCTCAAATGTAGGCTAAACATGCTGAAAACTGGGGAAAGAACTGATATCCAAAATACTGAACATTCACCACTGAAACTGATGGAGTACCTAACTCCGGGATAATCTTACATATCTAAACTGAATATCTGAATCATACATGCATGCTAAGGTTTGAGAGGGAAGAAAAGATATGAAATTGACATGGAACTAAATAGAAAAGTGAGAGTCACTCTTTCCCTCCAACTGGCACTGAGCTGATATGGACTAAGCCATCACTCTCAAATCGCTTTTTGATACTGAGCTAGAATTCATGATCTCTAGTCTAACTAAAAGTATGGGACCCATGAGCATGAATCATTCATGACATCTAAAACTGAGCACATACATGAGATAACCTGATCTGCCAAGCTAGTATAGCAATTTCTAAAGACTGAGTTCGAGCTAAACATACTGGAAGACATGAGTTAACACATAGCTGGTTTATAACATGAAGATGAGCCTTAAGGATTTATAGAGTAATACTAGCATCGCTGTTTGAAGTGACTACTTAGAAATTTTGGAAGTCTGAACATAAGAATGGGTACAGCGTAGCTTCAATTGAAATACAAGAGGATTCATCTGAACCTGAAGGGATTGACATATTGTAACTGTTAGGGCTGGAACTCTCTTACTAGCATATTCAAGATCCTACTTGTCTCACATACTTACCATCTCCTCCTTAGATTAAAGCCATCATTCAAAGGCTCTTGAATCTTTCTAAAGGTCGGGACTAAATCACTCACTCTTAGCTCCTCCTTATACACATAGCTATACCTACCACACATTGACAATCTCTTCTCAACAATATCATAGAGCTTCTTATTTAGTTACTGGGGTTCTAGGGCTAGCAATATGCAAAGAGTAACATAAGGAATTCATAACATACCTGTGACTACCTCTGGCGACTTGCCCTTATCCTGATGTGCTGCCAAGGCGTAGGAGAGGTTTTGATGCTGTCCGCCACCTGCGCTAGATGATGCCTCCTGCTGAAATGGGTGGTTCACAGAAGATACTAAAGAGGTAGCTGAGGCTCTACTCTCGCCTCGCTTAGCTACTGCTCAATCTCAGTGCTTATGACCCAACTTGCCGCACTAAAAACAAGCATCTGAGTCGGCCATGCGTTCTCCCAAATGGTGCTTCCCACAGCTCATACATAATGGGTACATAATCTCCCTTACCCTAGGTTTATGCGGAACACTAGCTGTCGATGGTGCTGGGGCTGATGATCTCTGCTGGTAGTGTGAGCGGTGTTCACCACTCGGCCTCTGAGGGGAAAACTCTGAATCTCCTGTCTTAGCCCTTTTGGCCTCTCTCTTTTTCCTTCACCTGTTCCACTTCTATTTGTTGAGTGAATACCACCAAACATGGAAAGTCTATGTCCTTATGCAACATGGCGGTCCTGCACTCCTTGACCAAGGAATTAGACACTCTATTCATGAATCTACTCACACGAGCCCTCTGGTCGGTTACCATCTCCGGTGCATACTTGGACAATTGGGTAAACTCCAACACGTACTCCTAGATAGTCATGTCGTTTTGCCTTAGGTTGATGAACTCTTCTGCCTTTGCCTCCCTCAACTCCCTAGGGAAAAACCTGTCCAGGAACACAATCATAAACTCATCCCAACCTACAGGGGCTGCTCCAATTCCCCCACTATCTCTCCATTAACAAAACTATATATAAGCAACTCCTTTCACTAGTAGGAGGCTAAGTCTGTGCTCTCAGCTCCTGTCACCCCCATGATTTGGGTGAAATTCTGGATCTCTTCTAAGAACTCATATGGGTCCTCGTCCACCTATGACCCTAAGAATTTGGGAGGGTTCATTTGGAGGAAGTCTCTTACCCTCACTGCTGCTACATTCCGATTTTGGGGAACACGAGCCATCTCCTACTAAGTGATCTAGGCAGTCATGGCCTGTGCCAACATATAAAGTGTTTCCCAAAACTCGGAATGAGTAACATGGTTGTCCATCGGGTTTGCTGGGGCTGGCGGGGCTTGTTGGTGCCCATTACCATTTCTTCTTCCATTTGCTCTTCTGGGAGGCATTATCTGTGAGCGCGTAAACCATGAGCCAGGAGAGGAACTGTTAGAGTCTCATACTCGATGCACGATAAGGATCATAAAGAAAACAAAATTCCTAAAATGTCTTATAGCCTCTTTGTCATAAGTGTGGCACACTTCACACCCATGAAAAATACTCTACTTAATGAAGCTTACAAACACCATAGGACACTCTAAACCTAATGCTCTGATACCAAGTCTGTCACTATTTGAACATAGGTCTAGATTGAGACACGGGACAAGGAACCCCGAGAGGCTCCAAGTCGACCCATAACATGTTCATATCATACCATTAACTAGACAATAACTATTAGAATCTTAACTGAGCGGAAACCAACGGATACATAAAGCATAAGCTAATAAAACTCTGATACATCAACTGAATCTGTTTACACAAATCTGAAAGCCTCTACTACACTGATGAGTTGCTGGGACAAGCCCCCAACTAACTCCTAAAGTCTAAAACTGAAGCATAAATGAAAATAGAAACATAAATAGCATCCTCAAGAGATGAGGGCTCACCACAAGCAGCTGAGATGGAAATGGAGCGTATCTAACCATGTGGCTGAGTTTGGAAACCTGAATCTATATCATGAAATGATATAGCACATAAAGTATGAGGTCAGTACTTGGAATGTACTGAGTCTGCGGGAAATGTAAATAAACTAAACATGCAAGTATACAAGAGAGAAGTAAACTGAATGCATCACTAAATATATGACTGAGCTGAAATGCAATGACCCTGTTTGAGATAAAACATAAGTATTGACATGAAACTTTTATTTGAAACCATTTAATAAAGTATAATCAACTAATGCATAGAGGTCGTGTACTGAACATATACTGAGAACTAAAGTTGTAACTACTAATCATACACTTCACTAACCATCTGCTGATAATTGAGGCTGAATTCCTCTAAATCTAAATTTAAACTAAAATATGAATCTATACAGAGCTGAACTGAACTAATATCATGGGCTAAGCTAAGGGAGACATTCTCTACTATGGAATGTCCCTAACTGACTAAGGGAAACATTCTCTGCTAATGAGAATCCCTAACTGAGCTAAGGGAGACATTCTCTGCTAATGAGAATACCTGACTGAGCTAAGGGAAACATTCTCTGCTAATGAGAATCCCTGACTAAGCTAAGGGAGACATTCTATGCTAATGAGAATCCCTGACTGAGCTAAAGAGAACATCCTGACTGATTGACGGGAAACATTCTCAACTATGGAGAGTCCCGATGAACTAGAACATGGATCTTACTAGTCTGACGTCATTCGTCTAGAGTAAGTCACTTTAGCTAATCAGAGACATGAGCATTTGACTAGTTATATCATACTGAAAATCATTTAGAGTCTATTAAGGCTACTTTATACTAACAACAAGCCCAAAAGTCTGAAGGATCATTCTCATGATTTATCTTCATAATTCATATTATTATAGTCCCGAATCATCATTTACATGATACGTTCTATTTTCATTAAGCATTGATAGGATCAGATCATACTTTAAACATGTCCACAACATTTGAATCTCAAATTCACGTTATATAACATATGTTCTAGATTCATGAAGGATCCATAGATTCAACTCGTGCCCAAAACATTTACATCGAAATCATGGTGAAAACATGCACATACTTTACATTGGTCAAAGCCCATAAGTTCTAATCGTGTTCCAACACATATAATACAACATATGTTCTAGATTTGTAAGGATCCATATGATCTACATATATTTTAAACAAGAATGCAAGTTCATGATAAGAGCATGTGAATAATTTATGAAATCCCATTTGAACCTTCAGACTAACTCAAGGTGAAAATCCCACATTCAAGCTATTCACATATCATACACATCATTTGAGAAGGTGCTAGTATCTTTATAATCATACGCTACTATTAATCATGAGGGTTCTTAGAATTTAGGGAAAATATGTGAGAATTCATGCATAATTTAAAACCCTAGAACATGCTTCTGTAGAATCAAAGGAGTTGGGTTTTTAGTATAAAAGTTTGGGGCACAAGGATGGAAGGAAATCCCTGTTGAAAACCCACATACCTGATTAGGAGATATCCCCACTTGAACTTAACCCTTAAAGCCTTTGAAGAACCCTAGTTGAATCCTTGAGTCTTGAGAGAGGGGAGGAAGAAGAGTTTAAGAGGGTATCCCAAGAGAACGATTGATTAGGCTAGAAGAAACCCTTAAAACGTCCCATATAATACTCAAAATGGTGTCGTTTAGGAGTTAGAAGCTTAGGATTTTATGAAAATACCCTTGAAAATTTAGAGGAAAAGTCATGCTGCCAGTCCTTATGAGGGATTTCACAGGTCATGGGGCAAAGAACGACTCATTGAGTCCCACTCGTGATGAATTCTGGAAGGTCTCACATAAATTCCTCGAACGGACGATGACTGACTTCATGAGTCATTAGCTGACTTAATGACTTGTGGTTCCTTCCGTTATCACTGAAGTCCAACATTCTGCTCTTCCTTCCCACGACTGACACGACGAGTCGTTACTTCACTAGACGGATCGTTATGTCCACTCGTCGTCAACACTGGTCCACATCCTTTGAATCCTTCCAACAACTAGCACGACGAGTCATTGCCTACCTAACGACTCGTCGGCTCGTCCGTGGTCACTAAACCACACCTGCACTCCTTGGCTGCCTACCATGAGCCTAAGGATGACTTGTCTAGTTACTAGATGAGTCGTGGAATGACTCGTTCTGTGGCATTATTTCCACTTTCCAACCGATTTCTTTCTTTAAGTCTGGGTCCTGGTCTTATAAACTTTTGAGGTGTTACATCATCATGTAGTTTGCAAATCCTATGAACCATGGAATCAATTCATGTGAGGCCTCTAATATTTGTTCTTCTGGAAAGGAGTCATTGATCTCCAACTTGTTCCCCACTTTTCCTTCTTCATCCAATTGGGGTAGATGGTCTGCAACTTGGTTTTCTGTACCCCTTCTATCTTTCACCTCAACATCAAATTCCTGTAGTAGTAATACCTAGTGAATAGTCGAGGTTTTGCATCCTTTTTGGTCATTAGATACCAAATTGCAACATGGTCAGTGTGCACCACCACAGTTGTGCAAAGGAGGTAAGCACAAAATTTCTCAAAGGCATACACTATAGCTAACAACTCTTGCTCCGTGATTGTGTAATTCTTTTGAGCTGCATTGAGAGCCTTGCTAGTGTAGTAGATGGGATGAGAGATTTTATCATGTCTTTGTACAAGGACAACACCCAAGGCTATACCACTAGCATCACACATGATCTCGAATGGCTTACTCTAATCAGGAACCACTATGATGGGTGTTGTGATGAGTTTCTCCTTTCTGCACTCAAATGCCTTAAGACAAGCTTCATCAAATACAAACTTTGCATCTTTCTCCAACAACTTGCATAAAGGGTTTGCAATTTTTGAAATATCTTTAATAAACCGTCGATATAAACAAGCATGCTCTAAAAAACTACGGATCCCCTTAATAGAGATAGGTGGTGGAAGTTTTTAACTAACTTCAATTTTTGCTTTCCCCATCTCTATACCTTTTTCAAAAATCATGTTCCCTAATACTATCCCTTCTGTGACCATGAATTGACACTTTTCCAATTTAGTACCAAATTTGTTTCTTCACATCACTTTAGTATTGCAGCCAAGTGTGCTAAGCAATCTTTAAATGAGTCTCCCACTACTGAATAGTCATCCATAAACACCTCTATAATGTCTTCTACCATGTTTAAGAATATGGACATCATGCATCTCTAGAATGTGGTTGGCGCATTGCATAACCCAAAAGGCATCCTCTTGAATGAGAATGTACCATAAGGACAGGTAAACGTGATCTTTTCCTGATCCTCTAGTGCAATAGAGATTTGGTTGTATCCTGAGTACCTTTCAAGAAATCAGTAACATTCTTTCCCTGCAAGCCTGTCTATCATCTGGTCCATAAAGGTCAGTGGGAAGTGATCTTTTTTAGTGCAGCTATTTAACTTTCGGTATTCCATGCACACTCTCTATCTAGTCACTGTTCAAGTAAGTACAAGTTTATTTTTTTTTGTTTTGAACTACTTTCATACCTCTTCTCTTGGCACACACTCTACCAGGCTAACCCATTGGCTATCAGAGATAGGGTAAACCACCCTGCATCTAACCACTTAATAATTTCTTTCTTTACAAAATCTTGCATAATTGGATTTAGCCTCCTCTAGTACTTAATTCGAGGTATTCAATTTTCTTTTAGCTTAATCTTATGAGTATAGATCCCTGGTAGGACACCAATAATATCAGTAATGGTCCACCTGATGGCTCTTTTGTAAGTTCTAAGAATGGAGATCAATGGTTCCACCTGCCAGTCCAAAATTTTTTAGAGATAATTAATGGTACTGCACTTTGCAGGCCAAGAAATACATACAAAAGATAAGCAAGCAATGGCTTAAGCTCCATCACCGGTGGTTCTTCTACTGATGTCTTAGTGGGAGGGTTTCCTCTATTTTTCAAGTCAAGATCCAACTTTTTAAGTGCATATGAATAGGCACCCCTTCCTACTATGGCTTTCACTGTTTTATCAAACCTAGTGGCCTCCCATTCGGTAGTCTTTGTCAATGCAGCCGTTAGAGCTTCAGTTATGTAGCTCTCTTCTATTAGATCCATAAATGCGTCCATCAATGACATCAATCACTGATATTACACCTAAGTCATTCGGCTGCCCTATTATCCTGCATACATTGAATACTACTTCCTCATTGTTCAGCCTAAACTTTTGTTCTCTACTTTCCATGTCCACTAGTGCTTTCCTTGTGGCTAAAATTGGGAGACCCAAAATAATGGGTACTTTGAAGTCAACTTTGCAGTCTAATATGATGAAGTTTGTTGGAAGTATGAATCTCTCCACTTTGACTAAGACATCAATTAGTATAACCACTGACTTATTTATTGTACGATCTGCATAGCCACATTTTAGTTGGTCTGGGGCCTCCCAAGCCTATTTTATCATATATGGCCAAAGGAATCAAATTTGTGCTGACTCCCAGATCACATAATGCCTTAGCGAAATTCAATGCTCCAATAATACAGGAGATTGTGAAAGCTCTAGGATCCTTCTTTTTTGTACTAAGGAGTGTGATGCTATTGCACTGCAGTGATCAATGTTATAATCAGGGTCAAACCTTATTGTTCTCTTTTAGGTCACCAACTATTTCATGAACTTTGCGTATCCTAGCATTTGCTCCAGTGCTTCTAGCAATGGAATATTGATCGATAGGTGTTTTAACATAGACATAAATTTGTGAAAATTTTCATCTTCAGCTTTCTTCTTACGACGTTGGGCGAAAAGGGGGAAGTGGTCTTGGGATCTGTGTGTACAATTTCTGATTTTCTTTAGCCTTCCCTGCCTCTACCTCATTTTCCTTAGATTTTGACCCTTCCTTACTTCCACTTTCCTATGTGATGCGCACCCCAGGGCAATGTATTATATGTGCATTGCGGCCCTCAGAGTGCTTGTCAAGCAGCGCATTGCATGCCTCAACTCGCTGGTACAGTGCTGCATCACGTGCCTCAGAGCGCCCGTCAAGTGGTGTATTGCGTGCCTTCATTCTTTGATCCAACGACGCATCTCGCTTCTCAATACGGGGGTCAAAAAGCACACTGCTCTACTCTTTTGCTGGTCTTGGATTGTTCTCATATGCATCGGACCCTATTTTGAATGTTTGTTGCTCAAGGGTGGTCCTGCCACTTCTCATTGCTAAGGCTATGCACCAATCATCCTCAGGTCTCTACTTTGACACTACTAATATTTGTTCCATTTATTGCTCCAACTATTTGATGGAGAAAGAATTTGATTCAGCCATATTATCTATTCTAGAAAGCTCTTCGCGAATTTTGTGTACACTCGATTCTATGGACTGAAGTTTTGTTAGAAATTGGCTAAGTATGGCTTCTATCTTGGCATCTCTAGAGTTGTTAGGTGTTGGACCCCTATTTCTCCCATTGCCTTGCTCTCTTCCACCATAGCTTGTACTGTCATAGATGGTTCCAACCTTGATTCCCATGATTGTTCCGCTAGATGTCTAGTTTAGATATTGGGGGTACAAACTTGGAAATCCTCCATGTGATAGTCAGCAAAATTAGCCTCTTCCTTATAATCGGGGTAACAATCATCATACTGGTATGTTTCTCTTTGCATGCTAACCGCTTGCACTTTGTATGTTGTTCATAGTAGTCAAGTGCATGGTGATTAGTTCCATCCGAGCTTTGATCTGGGCCATGTCTTGATCACGTTCCATCTCTCTCCTCTATAACATTGGTGGCACTCCCCTTGAGTGGTTTACAACTTTGATCTCAGACTCAGTGTTGTACAAAGCCCTATTGGTCTTCATAAACTTGTCTAGTATCTCACTGGCCTCCTTGAAAGTGTGTGCCATGATTGACACTTTTGCCATGTTGTTAGCAATTGTAATACCCCAAAAGTGCTTAAGAATAGACCTAGAAGTTAAAAGTTGAAAACTGCTGAAATTGGGAAAAATAGCACAGAACGAGCCATGTAACGACTCGTGGTATCAAATCACAGGTCATTGTATGCATTCATGGTAAGTGAAGTCTGGGTGGTAGTGGAGAGAAGGACAACACAACGACTCGTTGCTCAAAACAATGAGCTATTGTTAGCAGGCGTAGGAGGAGGTTGGGTTCAGTAGGTGGGATACAACGGGTCATCCAATGACTCGTGGTGAGAAGTGACGATCCGTGGTTACCGATCGTGGGTTGGTTTCCAAGATTACCAATGCATGTAACGGATCATTACCACGACCCTTTGGAAGCAGCCATGGGTCGTGGTGAGACTCGTGGTAAGCAGGTTCAGATTTTGTGAAGGGGCGAACTATGGTCGATGTAACGACCCGTTTTTTGTAAGGACGAGTCATCCTATCCATCCGTGGTTCAATTCCAGAGGAAAGGCTTAGCAGTGCAAATGACGGGCCATACAACGGGTCATCGTTCATTCCAATGACCTGTTGGTGCCACCCGTTGGACCAATCTGGACAGTTCTCAGGACAGATTCATTAAGGGAATTTTCAATTTTTTCATGCTATAAGACCCTAAACTACATCGTTCAAGGCTCGTTTTAGTGGGTTTTAAGAGGGGAAAACCTATTCTAAGTTATTCCTACCATGCATGCAAGCTTGAGAGGTTGAAGAGGTGATTTAGAGAAAGTCTTCAAGATTTCCATTGGAATTTCATTTTGGACAATCAAAGATTTGGTGGAATCAATCCCTTCCAAGTATATAGGGTCATGAGTAGGTGTCTTCTTCCACACCCATGCCCAATTTCTATCTAAACATGAGAAATTCCTATGATCAAGTTAGGGGGTTTTCACCCAATTGCGAAATTCTTTAATTTCTATACATGGGTACGATTAGATTATGTTTCTATTGATAAATTGTGAAGCATGGACAGATTTTAAATTGTTTTCAATCAAAATTGTGTTTTCTAGTTTTATGAAATTAAAGGCCCATTGATGAGAAGTTCATGAAAGAAGAGAATGATGATGAGATTTGGTGATGAAAAGCATGTTTCTAAAGCTACCCATGTTTATAATATTGTTTTCAAAATGAATTGAATATATCCAATCATGATAAAGTTTTGGGAAAGCCCTTATATCGAGTATGATGATGTAGTTTCTCTAAAGTAAGCTTACCACATGGTTTTGGAGTAAATGCTCCCACTTATCTTGTGCTTGTGGTATGTCTCGAAATAAAGTTTCTCATATGCATAAATTCACAATTGAGATGTATGCTATTATTGAGCTTCGTTTTCATACGATGTCAAGTCTATGCATGATCTCATTATTGAGCTTTGTCAATAGAAATTGTTCAGCTTCGTTTTCATACGATGTTGAGTTTATACATGATTTCATCTTTGAGCTTCGTCAATAGACGAAATTGAGCTTCGTTATATACGATGTACAACATTGCATGTTTTGGGAGAAGACTCTAGCGCTGAGTAGGCTAAGGGTCGATCACCCTATGCCCCAGAACTACGCGCTAACGTAGGGTGATACTATTATATGTCTTGGAACCTCCCTTGTGATCTTCCCCTTGCCCGAATGGGCCTTCATCTTGATATCAATATCATGGTAGCGTCCTTAGCCCTGGCAAGGTGTTGGACGGCTCTGACCACTTGAGTGTAATAGTCGGGACCACATAAGTTCTATCGTGGTATGTCGGTCACGTGACGATTCTCCCGTTGTCTTATATGATTCTGAACTTGCATATTCATTACTCATGGTCATCATATACTCATGCATGTTCTAAAAGCAAGGTTTGACTCATTGTTCAGTGTTTTCTTATAAATATCATACTTCAGCTTTGAGTCATTCGAGTCAGTTATGATGTCATGAATCTATGTATAGTCATGATATGAAAAGTTTATGATTTCAAAAGGAATGCATGCCAACCCTCCTCTCAAATTTGAAAGCTTATTATATGATATGAAATGCTTTAAATGATTTTCTTACTTTAGCGGTGTTACTTACCTTGCATACTCAATACATTCCACGTACTGACCGCATACTTTCTATGGTGTATCGCTTCATGATATAGGACTCGGCTCTCAGCTTCAGCCCCGATGTTAGACAACTTATCGAAGTTAGTAACTGCTTGGTTGGTGAGTCCTCATCCTTCGAGGACTAGACTTTCAGTTTCCCTTATGTATTTCCAGTTTCATTATTGTTGAGTTAGTTGGGATCTTGTCCAATAAACTCGTCCAGATTAGAGGCTTTTCAGATGTTTATTCTGATGTTATATTTAAGTTAGACTTCTACTGAGTTTATGTTATTGAATCTTTAGTTTAGTTTTTGAGTTAGATGTATGCTTATGCCATGGGTCAACTTGGGGTCTCTCGGGGTCCCTTGTCCCGTGTCACGATCCGGGCCTCCATTCGGATTTTGATAAATTTGGTATCAGAGTCATAGTTTTGAAGTGTCCTAGGGTGTTTGAAAGCCACGTTAAGTAGAGTCTTTTTCATTGGTGTGAAGCGCGCCACACTAATGACAAAGAGTCTATAAGAAATTCAAGAAATGTTCCCTTCTTTCATGATCTATATCGTGCGATGAAAAGTCTTTCTATCCTTATAATTCGTTCTATTCGCGATTTTAGAATCATGGCTCCTCGAAGAATGAATGGAAGGAGGAATGGAGGTGGTGAAGACCATGAGGATGGAAATGGTTATGGGCATCAGCCAGCCCCACCAGTTCAGGAGCCTCAGGCGCCGGAGCCGGCTGCCCATACCGAGTTTCGGGCTGCTATTCTGATGTTTGTGCAGGCCTTGATCGCTTAACTCAATTAGTAGGCCATTTTGCATGTTTCGCAAAACAGCAACGCAGCGACGGCTCGAGTCAGAGACTTCTTGAGGATGAACCCTTTGGAGTTCTTAGGGTCTAAGGTAGATGAGGACCCATATGATTTCATTGATGAGATTGTCAAGATCACTCAAATCATGGGGGTGAGTAGTGTTGAGTGTGCAAAGTTGACCTCCTACCAGTTGAAGGGGGTTGCGCAAATCTAGTTTTGCCAATGGAAGGATAGGAAGGTCGCAGGAGCATGTCCGATCACATGGGAGGAGTTTCATGTTGCATTCCTAGATCGGTTCTTCCCTCGGGAATGAGGGAGATGAAGGCAATTGAGTTTGTAAACTTGAAGCAGGGAAGAATGACAGTGCAAGAGTATTCCATTGAGTTCACTCGCCTATTGAAATATGTCCCGGAGTTAGTGGTGGACCAAAGGACGTGGGTGAGCAGGTTTGTGCATGGTATAGCATGGTATTTGGACAAGGCGTGCCGGATTGCTACGCTTCACTAGGATATGGACTTCCCTCGCATAGTATTGTATGCCCAGCAAATGGAGACAGAACATTCGAGAGAGAGGGAGGCCAAGAGGGCTAGGACCGAGGACCACAGATTCTCTCAGCAGAGGTCCAGTGGTGGGCACTGATAGAAGACTCATCAGAGATCATCAGCCCCGGCATCTTCAACATTGAGTGTTCTATCTAGGCCTAGACATGATTAGAGAGGGTGAGCATCAAGCTCGAGGGGTCAAAGCAACATACCCACAGATTCTAGCATTCCAGCTTGTCGCAAATGTGGTCGGGCGCCCACAAGCTAGTGCTTGGCAGGTTCAAGTGCTTGTTTTGGGTGTGGGCAGCCCAGACACATGCTTAGAGATTGTCCAGCTACGAGGTAGGATCAGGTTGGGGACCGAGGCCCAGCTTCTAGTTCAGCAGCCCCTCTCACACGCTCGTCACATCAGGGAGCATCTACTAGCATAGCTGGCGGTCAGCGCCAGAATAGATTATATGCTTTAGCATCTCGTCGGGAGCTGGAGGTCTCTCCGGATGTGGTCACTGGTATGTTGCGATCTTTCCATATTGATGTATATGCTTTTCTAGATCCGGGGGCTACCTTGTCTTTTGTGACACAATATGTGGCCAGTAGCTTCGGAGTCAGTCCTGGTGTCTTGTTAGAACCCTTCTCAGTTTCCACTCCAAAAGGTGACTCAATTATCGCTAGACGAGTGTATAGAGGTTGCCTAGTCTCAGTCCTTCATAAGGTCACCTCAGTAGATTTGATAGAGTTAGCCATGACCGACTTTGATGTTATTCTCGGCATGGATTGGCTATTTGCATGCTATGCTTCAATTAATTGTAGAACCCAATCAGTAGAGTTTAGATTTCCAGGTGAGCCAGTCTTAGAATGGAAGGGTAGTTCAGTTGTGCCTGTAGGTCGATTCATTTCCTACCTTAAGGCCAGAAATATGATTTCTAAGGGTTGCATGTACCATCTAGTTAGGGTTAAGGATGTCAAGTCCGAAACCCCAACTATCCAGTCAGTTCCAGTAGTACATGAGTATCCAGAGGTCTTTCCTGATGATTTTCCAGGTGTTCCTCCCGAGCGGGAGATTGATTTCGGTATTGACCTTCTTCCCAACACCCAGCCTATAATTCATCCCTACAGAATGGCTCTAGCTGAACTAAAGGAGTTGAAGGATCAGTTGAAGTATTTGTTAGATAAGGGCTTTATTAGGCCAAGTCAGTCTCCATGGGGTGGACCAGTGTTATTTGTCCAGAAGAAGGATGGTTCGCTTAGATGTGCATTGACTATCAACAATTAAACAAGGTCACCGTTAAAAACAGGTATCCTTTACCCAAGATCGATGATTTGTTTGACCAGCTTCAGGGTGCCAAGTGTTTCTCCAAGATTGACCTCAGATTCGGGTATCACTAGCTTGGGGTTCGGGAGAGTGACATCCTGAAAACCATTTTCAGGACTCGGTATGGTCACTACGAATTTGTTGTTATGTCTTTTGGACTAACTAATGCCCCTGCAGCTTTTATGGATCTAATGAATAGGGTGTTCAAGGCATATTTGTACATGTTCGTGATTGTGTTCATTGATGACATCCTTATATACTCTCAGAGTGAGGAAGAGCATGTCGCTCACTTGAGAGTAGTGCTTCAGACCCTCATGGATCGTTAGTTGTATGCAAAGTTCAGAAAGTGTGAGTTTTGGATGGACTCTGTGGCATTTTTGGGCCATATGGTGTCGGGTGAGGGTATAAAGGTAGATTCTCAAAAAATTGAGGCAGTGAAAAATTGGCCTAGACTGGTGAATCCTTTGGACATTCGAAGTTTCTTGGGTTTAGCTGGCTACTATTAGAGGTTTGATGAGGGTTTCTCCTCCATCGCAACACCTTTGACCAAGCTGACTCATAAGAAGGTAAAGTTCCAATGGTCGGAGGCTTGTGAGAAAAGCTTTCAAAAGTTGAAGACTCGACTCACTTCAGCACAAGTGTTGACCCTACCCGAGGGTACCGATGGTTTTGTGGTGTATTGTGATGCTTCAAGAATTGGGCTTGGGTATGTGTTGATGCAGCATGGGAAAGTGATAGCATACGCCTCAAGACAGTTGAAAGTCCATAAGAAGAATTACCCGACCCATGATCTTGAATTGGCCGTGGTGGTATTCGCATTGATGATATGGAGACATTACTCGTATGGGGTACACATGGATGCATTCACAGATCATAAGAGCTTTCAATATGTGTTCACGCAGAAGGACCTTAACTACGACAAAGGAGGTGGTTAAAGCTACTCAAAGACTATGATATGAGTGTTCTTTACCATCAGGGTAAGGCAAATGTCGTGGCAGAAGCGCTTAGTAAGCTCTTAATGGAGAGTGTGTCCCACGTGGAGGAAGGAAATAAAGAGATGGAAAAAGATGTCCATCGACTTGCAAGGTTGGGAGTGAGGTTGGTCAACTCAACCGATGGTGGTGGTGTTGTGCAGAACGGATTAGAGTCGTCCTTGGTGACTGATGTGAAAGCTAGACAAGATGAGGATCCAATTTTGGTGAAGCTGAAGGAAGCTGTTCAAAGTCAGAAGGTGGAGGTCTTCTCCCAAGGAGGAGATGGTGTGCTTCGGTACTAGGGTCGCCTATGTTCCCGATGTGGATGATTTAAGGAGCTGGATACTGCACGAGTCACAAGGAACTAGGTATTCTATCCATCCAGGTGCAACCAAGATGTATCATGACTTGCGAGAAATATATTGGTGGAATGGCATGAAGAAGAATATTGCAGAATTTGTAGCAAAATGCCCGAACTGTCAGCAAGTAAAGGTCAAGCATCAAAGGACAAGAGGCATACTATAGGACATTTTCATTCCCACTTGAAAGTAGGAGGAGATTAATATGGATTTATTACAGGCCTACCTCATACTCGCCGACAGTATGATTCTATATGGGTGGTGGTAGACAGGTTAACCAAGGCTGCACATTTCCTACCGGTGAAAACCATAGATTCACCGGATGATTATTCCAAATTGTATATTCGGGAGTTGGTTCGACTTCATAGAGTTCCCTTGTCTATTATTTCAGACCGAGGTACTCAATTTACCTCCAAGTTCTGGTGGTCTTTTCAGAAGGGGATTGGGACTCAGGTTAAACTCGGTACAGCCTTTTATCTGCAAACAAATGGTCAGGTAGAACAAACAATCTAGACACTCGAGGACATGTTAAGAGCATGTGTGATGGACTTCAAAGGTAGTTGGGATGATCATTTTCCCTTGATCGAGTTTGCTTATAACAACAGCTATCACTCTAGCATCCAGATGGAACTGTTCGAGGCTCTTTATGGGCGGAGGTGTAGATCGCCTATCAGATGGTTTGAGGTTGGTGAGGCAGCTATGATAGGACCTGATTTGGTTCACGAGGCTATGGTGAAGGTTCGGTTGATAAGGGACAGGCTAAAAACCGCTCAGAGTCGTCAGAAATCATATGCTAATGTGAGGAGAAGGGAGTTGGAGCTCAAGGTAAATGATTGGGTATTTCTGAAGGTATCTCCTATGAAGGGAGTGATGTGATTTAGAAAGAAGGAAAAACTTAGTCCCCGTTATGTTGGTCCCTACCGGATTATGAGAAGAGTTGGTAAGGTAACATATGAGTTGGACTTGCCCTCAGAGTTATCTTCCATGCATCCTGAGTTTCATATATCGCTTTGAAAGAAATATTTGGGAGATCCAGCTCTAGTAGTCCCGATGGACAACGTCGGTGTAAAAGACAGCCTCAGCAATGAAGAAGTCCCTGTGGAAATATTGGACCGTCAAGTTCGGAGGCTAAGGAACAAAGAAGTAGCTTCAGTTAAAGTCTTATGGAGAAATCAGCATGTCGAATGATCTACGTAGGAAGCCGAAGCGGATATGATGGCTAAATACCCACACTTATCCTCTACCAGCTCAGTTCCAACTTGAGGTATCAGTTGTGCTGTATGACTCTATTTAGTTTTCATGTCAAGTTCATGTGTTCAAGTTTCTTTTATATGCATGGATGTGTATGTAAAGCATGAGATCAGTCCAGCTATGTGATATGAATCAGAGGTAGTCATTCCGTAGAGTTTAAGTTTAAATGATCAGTATTTGAATATGATAATTGCATGTTTCTATTTTCTGATTATTTCCTACATTGGAGGACAAATGTTCCCAAGGGGGAAATATTGTAATACCCTAAAAGTGCTTAAGAATAGACCCAGAAGTTAAAAGTTGAAAGCTGTTGAAATTGGGAAAAATAGCATAGAACGGGCCATGTAACGAATCATGGTATCAAACCACGGGTCGTTGTATCCAGTCGTGGTGAGTGAATTTTGGGTGGAAGTGGAGATGACAGACGACCCAATGACTCATTGCTCGAAACAACGAGTCGTTGTTAGCAGGCGTAGGAGGAGGTTCGGTTCAACAGGTGGGACACAACGGGTCGTCCAACGACTTATGGTGAGAAGTGATGACCCGTGGTTACCGGTCATGGGTTGGTTGCCATATTACCAGTGCATGTAACAGATCATGACCACGACTCGTTGGAAGCAACCACGAGTCGTAGTGAGGCTAGTGGTAAGCAGGTTAAAATTTTGTGAAGGGACAAAAAACGGTCGATGTAACGACTCGTTTGTTGTAAGGATGAGTCATCCTGTCCATCCGTGGTTCAATTCCGGAGGCAAGTCTCAGCAGTGAAAACGATGGGCCATACAACGGGTCGTCTTTCCTTCCAATGACCCATTTGACCACCCGTTGGACCAATTTGGACAGTTTTCAAGGTAGATTCATTAAGGGAATTTTTGACTATTTCATGCTATAAGACCATAAACTACGTTGTTTAAGGCTCATTTTAGTGGGTTTTAAGAGGGGAAAATCTATTCTATGTTATTCCTACCATGCATGCAAGCTTGAGAGGTTGAAGTGGTGATTTAGAGAAAGTCGGCAAGGTCTCTATTAGAATCTCATCTTGGACAATCAAAGATTTGGTGGAATCAACCCCTTCCAGGTATGTAGAGTCATGAGTGGGTGTCTTCTTCAACACCCATGCCCAATTTCTATCTAAATATGAGAAATTCCTATGATCAAGTTATGGGGATTTCACCCAATTGTGAAATTCTTTAATTTCTATACATGGTTACGATTAGATTATGTTTCTATTGATAAATTATGAAGCATGGGCAGATTTTAAATTGTTTTGAATCAAAATTGTGTTTTCTAGTTTTATGAAGTTAAAGGCCAATTGATGAGAAGTTCATGAAGGAAGAGAATGATGTTGAATGTATGATGATGATGAGATTTGATGATGAAAAGCATGTTTCTAAAGCTACCCATGTTTGTGATATTGTTTTCAAAATTAATTGAGTAGATCCAAGCATGATAAAGTTTTGGACAAAGCCCTTATATCGAGTATGATGATGTAGTATCTCTAAAATAAGCTTACCACATGGTTTTGGAGTAAAAGCTCCCACTTATCTTGATCTTGTTGTATGTCTCGAAATAAAGTTTCTCATATGCATAAATTCACAATTGAGATGTATGTTATTATTGAGCTTTGTTTTCATATGATGTCGAGTCTATGCATGATCTCATTATTGAGCTTTGTCAATAGACAATGTTGAGCTTCGTTTTCATACAATGTTGAGTTTATACATGATTTCATCTTTGAGCTTCGTTAATAGACGATGTTGAGCTTCGTTATATAGGATGTACAACATTGCATGTTTTGGGAGAAGACTCTAGCGCCGAGTATGCTAAGGGTCAATCACCCTATGCCCCAGAACTACGCGCCAACGTAGGGTGATAGTATTATATGTCTTGGGACCTCCCTTGTGAGCTTCCCCTTACCCGAATGTGCCTTCAGCTTGATATCGATATCATGGTAGCATCCTTAGCCCTGTCAAGGTTTTGGACGGCTCTGACCACTTGAGTGTAAAAGTCGGGATCACGTAAGCTCTATCATGGTATGTCAGTTAGGTGACGAGTCTCCCATTGTCTTATATGATTCTGAACTTGAATATTCATTACTCATGGTTATTATATACTCATGCATGTTCTAAAAGAAAGGTTTGACTCATTGTTCAGCTTTTTCTTATAAATGTCATACTTCAGCTTTGAGTCATTCGAGTTAGTTATGATGTTATGAAGCTATATATAGTCATGATATGAAAAGTTTATAATTACAAAAAGAATGCATGCCAACCCTCCTCTCATATTTGAAAGATTATGATATTATATGAAATGCTTTAAATGATTTTCTTACTTTAGCGGTTTTACTTACCTTGCATGCTCGATACATTTCACGTACTGACCGCATACTTTCTATGTTGTATCGTTTCATGATACAGGACTCGGCTCTCAGTTTCAGCCCCGCTCTTAGACAGCTTATCGGAGTTAGTAACAGCTTGGTTGGTGAATCCTCATCCTTCGAGTGCTAGACTTTCAGTTTCCCTTATGTATTT
The DNA here is from genome assembly GCA_018107945.1 of Datura stramonium. Lineage (NCBI taxonomy): Eukaryota > Viridiplantae > Streptophyta > Magnoliopsida > Solanales > Solanaceae > Datura > Datura stramonium. The sequence goes on along the minus strand of JACEIK010003681.1, from coordinate 120,603 downwards.
CCAGTTTCATTATTGTTGAGTTAGTTGGGGTTTTGTCCCATCAACTAGTCCAGATTAGAGGCTTTTCAGACTTATGTATGTAATCAGCTTCGAACGTTTATTCTGTTGTTATATTTAAGTTAGACTTCCACTAAGTTTATGTTATTGATTCTTCAGATTATTGTTTGAGTTAGATGTATGCTTATGCCAATGGGTCTACTTGGGGTCTCTCGGGGTCCTTTATTCTGTGTCTACGATCCGAGCCACCATTCGGGTCGTGACAGCAATCAACTTTTTTGTAGAGCTGAGTTACCTATAGAAGATTTCCAGAAGAACTTCATCTGGAAGGTTATGATTTGGGAACTGCTTTAGTTTCTTTTTAAATATGAACCAAACCTCATGCAGTGCTTCCCCTGCTATCTGTCTAAAATTGTTTGTCTTATCCCTCTGTTGAATTGTTACACCCCTTAAGTTGTCCTTAACCAACCGATGTATACGTGTCTAGGTTAAAGGGTTTTTAGATTACAACGTGCGAGAGAAGACCCAAAAGTACAATACACGAGTGCTTTATCGAGCAAGCGGAAGGTTGGGCCCGGGAGGTAGGGTGCAAGGGGTGTCGCGTCGTGCCCCTCCTTCAGCACGTTGGGAGGCGCACTACGCCCATATATCAGTGCATTGGGCTACGCGTTGTGGCCTACCTCCACTGCCTCCTATATATATGTTTAAGAGAAATTTAATTCATTTCAAAATATTTTCCAGAGAGGGCTACGATTTGGGCGAAGGGCTCACGGGAGTTTTACCAAATTAGAGCCAAATTACGCCATCAAAACACCTCCAAACGTCAATTCTTCTCAGGTAATGTTTATAAAGCCTACGAAGAACGTATCTATGGGGTTATTTTTTCAAAATTGGCCCAGTTCGAGGGAGTCCTGATAAGTAGAAATTATAGATATCACTTCTAAGAAAGTCCTAAGCGTCTATAAGTGATAAGCAAGTATTTATACCTTCTTAATTCTCTAAAACTCATAAGCTTTTAGTTGAATTGGACATGTTATGACTTAAGGTCATTGTGTTGTTTGGGCAATATTGCTGGCCATTTTAGAGTTGGAACGACCCTAATTCCTTGATGTAAAAGATACAATACAGAAGAATTACGAGTTCTGGATTGAAGTAGGATTGATTGAGCAGAAATCGGCAACTGAGGTATGTTAAGGCTAACCTCTTTCAGCAAGTATTCTCGTCGTATAATGATACGACCTATACCGTTGTCAGAAAGTTGGACATATGTATATTGTGATTAGTTGCTACAAGTAGTTAATGATTATATATGTTGTAGTTAGCTTCTACGAGATGAATTGAGGTTAGATCATAGTATTTCCCGTTGGGGCAGAGTATTCACAGTATGACTAACGCTAGGAGCGTCATAGAGATTTCCCTGTTCATTTATTCAAATCTAGAGGGATTCTAATGTCTCGTTGTTGTACCAAGGCCTTAGAAGCTTATGGTTAGATGTTGGTCCTAATTTGGTAGGGTGGACAGCATAGGGCGCAGCTGGGCGATATAACTTTCTATTTGACACCTATATAGATAGTAAAGCTCTCCCGCAGGCCATTGGCATACCTTGACGCCTCCAGGGCCAGAATCTTGATAGGATGGTCTTACCTTTGAGTCAGTGGAACTAGGGTTGCCTAATGAACTGAGCGATAACTTGCCATGTTATCGGCTACTGTCAATGACTGTTAGCTTTAGCCATAGGTCGCTCAGGAAACCACCCCAATTGTTAGAAGCCTGATAGACTATCTAATACTCTAAGGGAATGAACCTTGTTAATAGTTAGACGTGAGGCCAACACTGTGGGCTACTTTTACAGATGCCCATGTACATGTTGCCACGAAGGGCTAAACCCAGATATACCTACTTACGAGGCTATGAACACCCAGAGGAGCCATATGAAATCTTGACAGACCAAGTTAATATCTAGGGGACTAGAACTATAGTATCACAATATTACCTTCAGGCTAAGAATTATAGTAAGCTGCATGTGGGAAGTTAGGGCTAACTTCTTAGGAGCGTGTCTAATTAGTAGCAGCCGTACAGTCATTCTAAGTGAAGGAACTAAATAGTTGGTCGCCTGCGACCTTTCTGTTCGCATATGAGCTATCACTGTCCTAGCATGACCTTCAGCTTATCGCTTAGGTCACCCAGGCCTCATCTTTTTCTATCTTAGATGATGGAGGTTGTAATCTCTTCCAGGATCCTCTAGCCAGGTGTAGGCACACGGGGTGTGCTTGTTGGCAGCTATATAGACTATTTTAGGGTGAGTAGTGGTTGCGTTAGGCTTATGGGGCTAGATACACCTTTTAAGTGACTAGATTTGCGGATTGTAGCATAGTATCCCTAGTTGGGGTAGGTTGTATTTCATACTGCCTCTCTTCATGAATAGATAAGAGGTTTCTAGTGGTACGAACTACCTACGGAGCTACGACACTGCTAATGCTTACGGAGCTATAGATTACTTACGGAGCTATGATGTCGTATCACTTATGGAGCTACTGAATCGCTTACGGATCCATATATTGTCTATAAGGACTAAAGTGAAGCCTACTGAGACATATTGAAGTCTATTCACTTATGAAATTCTTCTACACCGAAGTGGCATTACAGACCCTTCGTAGAGCCTTGTGTTCTCGGGGTGCAGTCACAGGGACCCGAAAGGCCTAAAATCAGTCATAGGAGCCTAGAAGGCTCCGGTATGGTCTCAAGAGACCAGGTATGTTCAGTTACAATTAGTTGCAGAGCCTCAGGGGTACCAATAGGGGTATATAGACTGATTGGTACTTGTCGGGGCTTATGAGGGCCCATGTAGGTTATCTTTGTGTTGATTGTACCTTCTAGGCCTATGGGGGACAGGTTAGTTCTTATTTTCATACTTTCTTGCTAGGTATAGATTATGAATATATAATAGTACAACTTACGCTCTTATTTGTATAGTTGTCTACTAGATACAGGTTATGGTTGTAAAAGGATATAGATTAACTTCTACTCCTTTTCGCTGATTACTTTCAATTCTTTATCAGCTTCTATTCAATTATTATTATTTCCTTACATAATCGGTACATATTGTACTGACGCCCTTATATGGGGCGTTGCATACTTGCCTACAGGTGTAGACACATAGGTTTCGTGAACCCCTTTAGTAGTTATTCAGAGTTAACAGATTGGTCAGCTCCTTTCATTCGGAGTTGCCAGATAGTAGAGGTTTGCCTATAATTTTTTATATAGTTTTTGGGTAGGCCGGGGCCCTATCCCAACCAATATTTTTCATGCTTATAGGCTTGCAGACCACAGTCTTCAGTTCCTAGCTAGTTGTGTGTTATTGGTCGTGTGGGGCCTATATATGTTATGTTTGTGTGTTGGACGTATGGGGTCTTGCTTAGCTATCGGTTAGTAGCCTTGTCAGCTATAGTATATATATAACTGCCTGTCTTTCTTTTGTTATGACTTAGACAACATTGTGGTCTTGTCAGCCCGCATTAGATCATTTTATTATCGTGATTGTTGGATTAGCTGTCTTATGCGGGTTATATGTTGCGGTACTAGTCATCCTGAGGTTGTGTTTACAGTTGAGATATAGTCGTTTATTTTCTTGATATATGCTGCTGGCATGCGCCAAAAGTGTATGTGTCCAGTCAAGTCAGCTCAGAGTCTAGTGTGACATTAGGTGCCAATTACGCCTCTCAAAGTGGGGCATGACAAACATGGTATCAGAGAGACGTCGTAACCTAGGGAGTATGCAAGCCATGTCTAGTAGAGTCTTGTTTATAAATGTGTTATGCACCACATTTTATAAACAAGGGGCTACGAGGCATGATAGTATGGTTACCCCTCCTTCTCAAATCATGTTATAGAGCCGAGTTGTATAGGGTTGAGTCCCTAAGCTTACCTCGTTATGTCTGTCTAGAATGATGTTTGATATGAGATAGACTTCAGTCAACTGCAAGTTAGCTATAGCAGCAGGAGAGGGTACCAGTGAGGTGCCATAGTTGGGGGACATCCCAGCTTGAGGGCGAAGGAGAGACATTCTTTTCAATCTCCCTAGCATCCTCCCGGGGCACCAGGATCCTCATATGATAACAGATATGCCAGCACTGTTCCCAGTCATTCCTACACCCTTGGAACAGGAGGTTAGGAGTGTAGTATATATGATAGCCTACTTAATAGCTACTCAATGTTAGACAAGGACAACAATTAATGTTGGATTACCTGAAATGTACGAAAAATTGTGAAATTGCGAGATTCACACCTCTAGTCCTTAAGAGTTTGTTGAGTTTCATACCTTAGCCCCACTGTGATATGATATGGATGTTTCCTGCCCACCAACCTTTTCATAGTATAGAAGAGAGAGTAAGTATTAATGCTATGTTTCCAGGTGTAAATAGTAAAGGAGCGCTAGACCCGTTAACTCCCGGGGGTGTTAGAAAAGTGGTCAAGATCCCTAGTACTTAAATAAGCCACCTAGACCTTTACTATAGCAAAATTAGGATAGTAGGTACGATTACTAAGAGCAACCAAGTACGTGTGAGAGTCCATAAGCAATAGACCCCCAGTAATAGTAAAGCTATATCAAAGAGTGATTAATCCTACCGCAGTATGTTGATGGCGGTAGTGAATACCCGGAGAATAATGGTGGTGGCCCCCAGCTCATTATGTTGAGGTACAGAGAGATCATATAAAGGGGACTGGCTCGAGGGCGGGTCAAGACGATATAGGTTAATAAACTTGGCTAGTAATATCCTTGCCAATACAGTGCATGAGGCATGAACTTTCGATCTTAGCCTATAGAAGTAAGGGCAAGACCATCTAGCTTTAGAGAAGAACAGGACCACCTCTAAGTTGTAGCAGGCTGATAGAGCTTGGGATCGCCGTTGCATGTCAAGAAATAAGCAGCAGGCTGACATCTAAAGGATAGTGAGATGGTGACCTAGAATATTGCAACATCACCTCTAGTTGTGGAAGTGAATGAGTGACGGTACGGAGACCCTAGCCTAGTACAGCCTAGAGACAAGGCCCAGTAGAAGGAGTCATTTGCCTTTGAGATAGAAGGGGGCAGAGTCTTGAGACTCGACCATGTGTTCAAAGTATGGAAGGGCTTCGTTAGTTGACTGTAGCAAAGGTACACCATGTTCGTTATTTTCTCCACCCAAGTTCGACGGAGACGCACCAAGCTATAAAAGTGATCTAGTGGTGGCATGGGAAGAAGAAAGGCATTGTTGGGTTATAGTACAGTGCCCCAATTACCAGCAAGTAAAAGTTGAACATCAAAAACATAACAGGCTAACTCAGGAGATAGTCGTGCCTGCGTGAAAGTGGGAAGTAGTCAATACGAATTTAGTTACAGGGCTACTCATTCAGCTGAATATTATTTAAGTTGTATATCAGAGAAACAATCCGGCTATATGATGGCCCAGTGTCTATCAAATTCTAAAAGAGGGGCACCTCTCACAGCTAGGTTTTGGAAAGGGTGTCAGAACAGATTGGGGTGCAAATTAATTTGAGTACAGCTCCTCGCTCCCAGACAGATGGAAAGTTGGCTCGAAGATAAGTATGGGCGTGTATTCTGGACTTCAAGGAAAAGGAGATGACCATCTACCTCTTATGGAGTTTGTACATAATAACAGTCACCATTTTACCATTAAGATGGCGCCTTATGAGGTTTTTATACAAATAGAAATGCAGGTACCCTATTGCATGGCTCGAAGTGAGTGAATCAGGGTTAATTAGACCTGATATGATGCACCAATCTGAAGAGGAGGTTGAGCTCATCAGAGAGAATTTACTAATAGCCCAGAGTCGTCAGAAGTCCTATTCTAATGTATAGTGTCGGGACATAAAGGTTGATGCGATGACTAGGTATCTTTAATAAAACTTTGCCAAAGAAGGGTGTTATGAGATTCGACAAGAAGGGCAAGCCCATCCATAGATTCATCGGGCCTTACCGAGTCCTCCGAAAGATCGGCCAAGTGGCCTATTGTTACACCCCGTAAGTTTTTATTGTTTAACCAACACATGGGTACATATGTTGAGAGTTTTGGGTATGACACATATAGAAAAGGGCTCAGGAAATGAGTATATGAGCATGGTGTCAAGCGAGCAAGAGGCTGGGCACCGCGCCGCACTACCAACCCAGCGCCATGGTCAGCGCGTTGTGCTCGTGGCCTGGTGTGATGGGCAACGTGTCGTGCTCCCCATGCCACCTCCTCATTTATATATATGTTTTAAGTTAAGTCCATTTCTTTTAAAATATTTCCCAAAGGAAGAACTTCAGCCCTGACATTTCCTCTCAACTTTTTGATTGACTTTTTCTGAATTATGTCGTTAAACTCCATTCAAATGCAATTTCATCTTGGATAACGAGTTACAGGCCTATGAGGAATGTCCCTACGAAGTTATTTATTGAAATTTCACTCGGATTGTCAGAACCCCACCAAGTAGAAGTTGTAGAAATCACTTTTGATTGAGTCTTAAGCGGCTACAAGGGATAGGTAAGTGATTCTACCATCTAAACTCTTGGGAATTTGTAAGCTTTCAGCCAAAATTGGACGAAGTTTGAGTTGTAGTGAAATATTTTTGAAATATATCATTATTTGTCGAGTCCTAATGTTGAAAATAGTCTTATTCTCTCAGCGTAGGGCTGCAATTTAGTGCGATTATCGGCTACAGATTAGAACTGTTTGGGTGAACGGAAATCGTCAATTAAGGTATGTTAAGGTTAACCTCATTGGCAAGTTATTCCCGTTGTATAGTAATACGACCCATGCTTTTGTAAGTAAGTAGTGATCATGAATATTATGACTAGTTGCTACAGATAGTTTTGAGATTAAAGTTTAGTATTTCAGTTGGGATTGACCCTACCTAATATAGCCTTCCGTCAACCAACCTCAGGGTTGATAGCTATGTCATTGCCTATAGGGCTATAGATCGCTCATAGGAGCTATACGACATCTGAAAGGACTATACTCAGGCCTATAGGGCCATATTACAGTCCATCCATGAATGGACTTCTTTTATGCCATAACGGCATTACTGACCCTCCGTCGAGCCTTGTGAGCCCAGAGTGCAATCATAGGAGCCCAGAGAGATCAGACAGCTATAGGAGCCCATCGGGCTCAGTTGCAGACCTAGAGGCTAGGTAGGTTGGCTATAGTTACTTCTTGCATCATATTGACCCGGCTAGGGGTATATAGATTGAACTACACTTGTCAGGGCTTATGGGGGCCTAGACAGGTTATTCTGTGCTGATTGTACCTTCCAGGCTTATGGGGGCCAGGTAAGGTTCTTGTTTGTATAGTTTCTTGTTAGTTATACTTCACGTTGTGAGGCTATTCAGGTTATAACTCTTATCCTTCTTATTGATTACTTTCAGTTCTTTTATCAATTCTATTCAGTCATTTTCATTACTGCCTTACATATTCTGTACATATTGTACTGACGCCTATCTATAGGGCGCCGCATACTTGCCTGTAGGTATGGACATACGTGTTTCAGGACCTCCTTAGTTTTCATCCAGATTTAGCATATTAGTCAGCTCCTTCTCTCCAGAGTTGATAGTTAGAATGGTTTGCTCTTTTGTTGTACAACTTTTGGGGCCCTGACCATTATTCCACTCTTAGAGGCTTCTGAACTACAGTTTCAGTTGTTGGTCATGTGGGGCCTATTTATGTTATCTTTTTTGCGTGTTGACCATATTGGGCCTAGTTTAGATTTTATTTAGCAGCCTTGTCGGCTATAGTTTATGTATGACTTCTTGTTTTCCTTTTGCTATGACTTAGACAACATGGTGGTCTTATCAGCCCACATAGGATCATCTATTATTGTGACTGTTGGGTTAGCTGTTTTCATTACAGGTTTGTTATGTGGCCTTGTTGGCCCAAGGCTGTGTTTATAGTTGAGATATAGCTGTTTGTTTTCTTGATTTTATGTTGCTAGCAGGCACCAGATGTGCATATGGCTAGCCAGGTCAACCTAGGTCCCAGTGTGGTATTAGGTGCCAGTCATGCCCCCCAAAGTGGGGTGTGACACCTATGAGTTGGAGTTGCCTTTGGGATTAGAATCAGTTCATCCAGTTTTTCATGAATCAATATTATGCAAGCGCGTAGGAGACCTTTTCTCAGGCTATCCCAGTCGAGGATGCTCAGGTTACAGAAAAACTGTCCCACGAGGAGACGCCAATAGTTATACTAGATCATCAGGTCTGCAGGGACTATGTTGAAAACAAAAGATATAGCCTAGTAATGTTGTATGGAGGGGTGGAAAGGTAGACAAAATGGATTGAGAAGCTGAGGATGACACAAGATCTAGATATCTTCAGTTGTTCCAAGCTCTACGACGATAGTATATAAACTCAGACAATTTCAGATAAGGCAAGATAGTTTCAGATGTTATATAGTTGACTTTGTTGCTATTGTTATTAGTTGCTTACATATATGTGGTGGAGCTAGGTTATTCATCTGCAAGTAGCATCCTGTGAGACGCCTGTGTTGGACTTTTCGGTGTTTAAGGTTTTCGGATAGTCCATTTTACAAAGAAGACTCATGCCCAAATTTTTGGATAAGGCTTAAAATACAGAACCTCCTAAAGTTAGATTACATTTGAGGACGAATGTTCCTAAAGGGGGATGATGTTACACCCCGTAAGGTGTTGTTAACCAACCGATGTATACATGTCCATGTTAAAGGGTTTTTAGAGTACAACATGTGGAAGAAGGCTCAGAAATAGAACGCATGAGTGCATTATCGAGCGAGCGGAAGGTCGGGGTCGGGAGATAGGGAGCAAAGAACGCCACGTCGCACCCCTTCCTTGGCGCGTTAGGAGGCGCGCTACGTCCGTATATCGATGCATTGGGCGACACGCCGCGGCCTCCCCTCCACCGCCTCCTACATATATGTTTAAGTGAGAGATTTAATTCATTTTGAAATATTTTCCAGAGAGGGCTACAATTTGGGTGAAGGGCTCAAGGGAGTTTTACCAAATTAGAGTCGAATTACGCTCAAGTGATAAGTATGTATTCTACCTTCTAAATTCTCTGAAACTCGTAAGATTTTAGTTGAATTGGACGTGTTATCACTTAAGATCGTTGTGTTGTTTGGGTAATGTTGCTGTCCACTTTTTGGAGTTGGAACGACCCTATTTTCTTGACGTAAAATCTACAATATGTCACGACCCGAACGGAGGCCCGGATCATAAAACGGGACAAGGAGCCTCGAGAGACCCAAAGTAGACCCATGGCATAAGCATACATCTAATCTCAATGAAGAAACTGAATAATCAATAAAATACTCATAGCGGAAGTCTAACTTGAACACAACATCAAAATACGAAATCCGAAGCTAAAAACATACATATGTCTGAAGAGCCTCTAAACATGATGATTTGATGGGACAAGACCCAACTAACTCAACAAAACTAAAACTAAAATACACGTAAGAAATTTGAATAGTCTAGTCCTCGAGAGATGACGACTCACCAACAATGCAAACGCTAACTCTGATAAGCTGACTATTAGTGAGGCTGAATCTGAGAGCAGGATCCTATATCACAAAATGATACAACATAGAGTATGCAGTCAGTACGTGAAATGTATCGAGTATGCAAGGTAAGTAAATTCGCTAAAGTAAACAAAATAATTTTAAGACAACGCATAATGTAACATAAACATTAAGAGTCTGAGAGTAGGCTTGCATGCATTCTTTCTGAAATTATGATCTCTTCATAACATAGCATAACATAAATTCATAACATCATAACTAAATCGATTGACTCAAAGATGAATTCTGACATTTATAAGTAAAGCTAAACATTGAGTCAAAATTTCTTTAGTACATGCATATATATAAATCTCATGAGTAATGAATATGCATATTTGAAATTATGAGGAACAATGGGAGACTCGTCTTTTAACCGACATACCACGATAGAGCTTACGTGGTCCCGACACTCAAGTGGGTAGAGCTGTCTGAAGACTTGCCAAGGCTAGGGATGATACCATGATATCAATATCAAGCTAAAGGACCATTCGGGCAAGGGAAGCTCACAAGGGAGGTCCCAAAGTCGTAATGTGTAATAGTGTTAACCTACGTCGGCACATAGTTCTGAGGCATACGGTGATTGACCCTTAGCCTACTCAGTGCTAGACACTACTCCCAAGACATGCATATGCTCTACATCTTTTTATAACGAAGCTCAACATCGTCTATTGATGAAAATATAATTGAGAGCCTTCACTCCAAAACAATGTGGTAAGCCTAAATCGGGAAAACCATCATTCATACTTAACATATAGGCATTGCCTAAAGCTTTATCATACTTAGGAATCCTTAATTCTTATCGAAAACATAATCGTAAACATGGGTAGCTTCAAAACATGCTTTTCATCATAATATCTCCTCATCATCATATACTCATCACAAATCTCATCTTTCATGAACGTTTCATCTATGGGATTTTAATTCATAAAACTAGCATCATGATTTTAAATTGAAAACATTATAAAATTTTCCCATGCTACATAATTCAATAGTAGAATAATCAAATCATACCCATGTATAGAAATAGAAGATTCATGCATTTGGGTTAAAACCCATAGATTAGAAATAGAAGTTCATTCTTTAGAGAGGGATTGGGCATGGGTGTGAAAGAAATCACCCATTCATAACTTTACATACCTGTTGGTAGCTGATTCTAACACTTCTTTAGATGCCCAATAGTAAATTGAAAAGAAATTGATGAATGCTAAGCTTGATCACCCTCTCAAGTCTTCTACCTTGCATGCATGAATGAATGAGACCTAAAATGAACTTAACCCCTTTAAAAGTCACTATTCATAACTCAAAATGACGTAGTTTAGACCATATAAAGTTAGGAATTACGGAAAAGCCCTTACTAAATTCGCAGAAATTAACTGTCAAGTGGTCCCAACGAGGGACCTAACGACTCGTCATCAAGGGTCACGACTCGTGGAGCCTATCATGAAGTACTATGTCGGAGCTTCAACAAAACCTTCCTTGCTTGGACCACAACTCACTCCACAAATCATGGGGACTGACCACTACTTGTAGGGTCCTTCCGTCGAGTGCACTGCCTCCCTTCCTTTCTTTTCTTTCCTTATCCACCCCACAACTGACCTAACGACTCATGGGGTCTAACCACGCAACTCGACTTAACGTAATTATAACGAACCACAGCCTGTCACGCCCGTGGGGATCCTTTTCCTCAAACTCTCCCAAAACTTCTTCATCGGCCTCCCCACTCAGTCATATCGCGCACTGTGGGCCGCACCAACGAGCTCCCACAACTTGTTCTGTTCCTGGTGCCAGTTTTTACACTTTTCTCCGTTTCAACTCCCGAGTCTGACCTTGGGCTTCGAGGTATAACATAACCTACCCCTTTGGAATATTTGTCCTCGAATGTTAGAAAACACGAGAAAAGTAGAGAAAATGCAATCATTATATTCAACATCGATCATTTAAACCAAAAACCGACGGAATGACTACCTGATTTAAATTACATAATTGAACTGATTTTATGAATCATACAAACACCCATATACAAGAAACTTGAGCACATGAATCGAACATAAAATTAAATAAAGTTCAAGAAACCGATACCTCAAGCTAAAACTGGACCGGTAGAGAATAAATGCGGGTACCTAGCCACCGTATCCGCTTCGGCTTCCCACAGCTCCTTCAACATGTTGATTCCTTTCATAACACTTTAAAATGAATCTACTTCCTGTTCCTTAGCCTTGAAACCCGATGATGCAATATTTCCACCTAACCTCCTCATAGCTAAGGCCGCTCACACCAACACCGCCCACCAGACAACTAAAGCCGATCGCAACACTTCTTCAAAAGCGATACATGAAACACAGGATGCATAGAAGCTAATTCTCAAGGCAGCTCCAACTCATAAGCCACCTTGCCAACATCGCCTCACCACCATGATGGGCCAAACATAAAGGGACTAATTTTCATTCTTCCAAAACCGCATCACTCCCTTCATGGGAGACACCTCTGAAATTCCCAACTATCAATTCAAGTTCTAACTCTCTTCTTCCCACGCCTTCATACTACTTTTGGAAAATCTAGACAGTTTTCAACTTGTCTTTATCAACTAAACTCTCTCCATTGCCTCATGAACCAAATATGGACCTATCATTTTCGCCACTAACTCAAACCACTGACAGGGTGATCTACATCTCCGCTCGTAGAGAGCTCAACGGTGCATCTGAATACTAGAGTGATAGTTGTTATTGTAGAAAAACTCGATAAGGGGAAAATTCTCATCCCAATTACCGATGTCAATTACACATGCCTGGTGATTTCAGGTGACTTGGTCCGTCACTTGACCATCCATTTGCGGGTGAAATGTTGTGCGGAACTTAATATGTGTACTCCAATCCTTTTTAAATGGACTTCAAAACTGAGAGGTAAATTGAGTAATTTCGATATTAAATGATGGATAAAGGCATTCCATTCAATCGAACCAACTCCCGAATATATATAGTTTGGCATAATCCTCCTGAATCCATGGTTTTAACCGGTATTACTAATTCTCCCATCCTATTTAGTCTATGAATCTCTATCATTTCCAAGATCTAATTCCAGTTTTTCTTATTATGGAAACACCTACAATAAAGCGGTGATAGCATTTTGCGCCCACATGTTTGAATTTGAGGGCTAATAGTAATCCTCATCAAATAAAACATTATCGATATAGGAAAAAGATTTGGCCATACAATGGTCTATAAAGTCTCGCCTACCTCAGAAATAGCTCTGAAATTGATATGTAGAAAATGAGTAGCCTTGGTCAACTTGTCTACCACCACCAAATGAAATCATATTTTCGGTGAGTACGAGGTAAACCCGTGATGAAATCCATATTAATTTCTTCTCACTTCCCAAAGAGAGGGAATGCCGATATCCTGGCACATCTCTCGGTCTTTGATGCTCAACCTTACTTTCTGATAGTTCGACACTTGGCCATGAATTCAGCAATATCCTTCTTCATCCCATTCCACCAACAGATTTCTCGTAAGTCACGGTACATCTTGGTGGCTCTCGAATGGATAGAATACCTAGATCCATGAGCTTCATGCAAAAGATCCGCCCTCAAATCACCCACATCGAGAACACATAAGTGGACCCGGGTAATGAAGCACCCCATCTCCCTTGGGAGAAGACCCACCTTCTGACTTTGAATGTGCCTTCCTTCAATTTCCTCAAAATCGATTCCTCATCTTGCCTAGCTTACATCAGTCACCAAGGATTATTCTAATCCGTCTCGAACCACAAACCGCCATCGGTCGAGTCAACCAACCTAACTCCCATCCTTGCAAGTCGATGCACATCCTTCACCAACTCCTTTACCCCTTCATCCACATGGGAAACACCATTGGGCGTACTCTACTAAGTGCATCCGCTACCATATTAGCCTTACCCAGATGGTAAAGGAAACTCATATCATAGTCTTTGAGTAGCTCCAACCACCTCATTTGTAGAAGATTGAGATCTTTCTGCGTGAACACATACTGTAAACTCTTATGGTTCATAAACACATCCACGTGAACCCCATACAAATAATGTCTCTATATCTTTTAAGGTGAATACCAAGATCCAATTCAAGATCATGGGTCGGGAAATTCTTCTCATGGACTTTCAAATGTCTAGAGGCATAGGCTATCACTTTCCCATGATGCATCAACACACACCGGCACCTTTGAAACATCACAATACACCACGAATCCATCAGTACCTTAGTAGGGGTCAACACAAAAGTTGAGGTAAGTCGAGTCTTCCAACTCTTGGAAGCTCTTCTCATCGGTGCACCCTACGGGGACTTTCTATCATAATGAAACCCTTACCTAACAGGTCATTTAATTTCCTCCTTCAACTCCTTAGCTCAGCTGGAGCCATTATTTAGGGAGGAGTAGATATAGGCTACATGTCGAGAAGAAGGTCAATACCAAATTCAATCACCCGCCAGAGGAACACCTACCAAATCATCCGAAAATACTTTCTGGGTACTCACGCACCACTGAATCGATCGGATAGTCAGGGTCTCTAACTATACATCCTTAACCCTAATTAGATGGTATACACAACCCTTAGAAATTATCTTTCTAGCCTTAATGTAGGAAACGAAATGACCCACAGGCACAACTGAACTACCTCTTTCATTCTAAGACCGGCTCACCCGAAAATTTGAATTTACCGCCTGTGTTCTACAATTAACCAAAGCATAGCATGCAAATAGCCAATCCATGCTGAGAATAACATCAAAATCAGTCTTGGCTAACTCTATCAAATCTACTGAGGTGACCTTCTAAAGGACTGAGATTGGGCAACCTCTAAACACCCGCTAGCTATAATCGAATCACTACCGGAGTAGAAATTGAGAAAGGTTCAAAACTTTGGGACTCGACTTTGAAGCTACTGGCCACATAAGGTGTCACAAAAGGTAAGGTATCCCACGGATCTAGCAAAGCATAAATATCAATATGGAAAACTCGTAACATACCGCTGACTACATTCGGGAGACCCTCCTACTCGATCGGGATGCTAAGGCATAGAATCACCAAAGCGCTGACCACCTATTGTGCTAGTAGATGCCCCTGATGGGATGAGCGTGTGGGAGAAGATGCTGAACTAGACGCTGAGCCTCGGCCCCCAACCTGATCCTGTAGATCTCTACTAGACAATCTCTAAGCATGTTTCGTGCTTCCCATACTCGAAACAAGAACCTCGAACTCCGCTAAGCACTCGCCTCGTGTGCCCCCAACCACATCTGGTGACAAGTAGGGATGTTAGGAATCTATGGGTCTGCTGCTCTGACCCTCTGCAGCCTGATTCTCTCTCTAATCATGTCTACGCCCCGATGGCACACCAATGCCAAAGATGCCGGAGCTAATGACTTAGTGAGCCCATTGCTCCAGGCCCACCACCGATCCCGGCTGGGAGAATCTGTGATCATCGCTCCTGTCCCTCTTGGCCTCCTCTCTCAAATGTGTCGCTCCATCTTCTAGGTGTACAACACTATCCGTGGAACAATGTCCTAGTGGAGCATAGCGGTCTTACAATCCTTGTCCAAATAGCTCAAGCACGTGCACGAACGTGCTCACCCGTGCCCTCTGATCAGCTAGTAACTCTGGGGCATATTTCGATAAGCGAGTGAACTAAAGGGTATACTCTTGTACTTTCATTCTCCCTTGCTTCAAATTCATGAAATCGCTGCCTTAGCTCCTTACCTATGAGGGAAGAACCAAGCCACAAATGCAACATGGAACTCTTCCCAAGTGACAGGACCTGCTTCGGCGACCCTGTGTTCGGCTGTCTGGATGACTACACGCAAGTGCACGTGGTCGAACAAGTAGTAAGTGGCTCAAGTAAGTCAAGTATCGATCCCACGTGGACCGGATTACGGGCAAAATCTACTAAGTTTCAATTTACTATTACTCCAAATATGCAGACAACAATGTGAAGAAAAGTTTTTATATTTTTTTATCTAACTTTATACTAAGGCTAAAATAAATATACAAGTGAGTCTGAACTATGAATATGAGCATGCTTAGGCTAAAATGAACATGTAAAGAAATTCAATTATCGATAGCGCATGGTTTATCTTTTTCCTCCGGCTGCTAGTCAGAACTTATGCCTATGGATTAAAACTCTCGTATAACCCAACTTAAGAATCATGAACCTTCCACCTACATTTGATAAGCACCATGTTTTAGCCATACAAAACCGATTCTATAATTGACTAATACGACTTTCAAGTATATTTCTATCCTGAAGGTAAATCAATTCTCAATTTTCCAAAACTAAGAAAAGATCATATCCTATTAATTCACAACTTTCCAATTTCGTGCCCTCTCGAGGAAACTGACTTTTTAGATATACATTAACACTGGCCAAACATTAATGCAAGAAGAACAAGAATTAATAGAACAACCATGGAAGAAAAGATGAAAAACCAATGATCAACAATTACATTTCAATACAATTGTTCCTAACCTCAGCAAGATGTGAAATTAGCCACTCATTTGTAGGATTAAACATCGTTAAATGAGTGTAAATCATACAAACACTGAAAGAAAGGAGAAAGGATAGAGAAAACCCTAAGAATTTCGTCCCTTCAACTGCCTGTAACCCACGTTCTTGCTCCACCAAGTCAGAATAATTAAAAATGAACCTAAGTGTTCTATTTATACTGGTGAGAATTTTCCCGGAATAACAAGCAACGTGTCACGGAGTGCACGCGGAGCACCGCTTATGACACGGTGCAAACGCGGAGTGGGGCTCTCCTTCGGAATTTGGCCGTCCAGGCAATTATCCCCAACGTGGCACGGCATGCAACACGGAGCTTGCTCAAATGCGCCACGGTGCAAACGCGCACCTTCACCGAATGTCAAGATCCATGTAATTAGGGTCCAACGTGCCACGGCACGCATCGCGGACCCTCTCTGAAATCCTTGCAATTAAATATCCTGACGTAATGCATCCGCGATGGCGCGTGACACGGCTCCATCGCGGAGCCTCTTTTATTTCTGCTTCCCTTGGCCAATTCCTTGCTTGCTCCCGAGTCCACTTCCGATTCCCTCCCACATGCATCTTAGCTCCATAAAAAGCACGTTTTTCCCCGCAAAACAACGCTAATCATGTTGGTTAGTATAAATTCACACTTTCCTACAATTTACATGAGAAAGTACAAACATTGTTGGATAAACAAGGCAAAACGATGCATTTGAGTATCACTTGGGCATATAAATATGCCCCAGATCACCTACCCCACACTTAAAATCTTATTCGTCCTCGAACAATAATCTTACACCTCATGCAATTGACACCCCATCATGGCTACTTTGGCTCGACAATCCGAGCTACTGTTATACCGATTATTTACATAACAAATCATCAAGAAACATGCATAGTATCATCATTACAATGACATTAAACATATCAAGACCTCCTAGACTTCAAGAATCGACTCTCGATATCGGCAAACTCATGAAAAATTAGCTGACCAAGATATCCGACCCGAATTCATTCTTTCGGGCCAAACATGTGCCCTCACATCACAAGAGAATTCCCTCTTTCACTCACATGATCTCAAAACATTTCATGCAGGGGGCATGTACACACAATTTCACTTTCTCCCAAAAGAATTCACATGCATCGGTCATGAACCATAAGCTTCCCTCTAGTGTTTTACTCCAATAATATAAGGATGCATGATGCAAGATCACGTGAGGACTTAATGGGCTTGTAATGTGCTACAGAACTAGTATATACTGAGCTAACCAATATTAGCAACTAGCTTCCTTAAGTGTTTTTCAATACATCCCATCACATTCTCGCATAAGTTCTTCCTTCCTCCTCCAAATTCAAGTCTTTCTTAATTTTTGTCCCTCCACTTCTTTACACACAACACACCAGACTAAACAACAAAGATTAGTTGGTGCCACTTTATTTTTTTAAATCTGGCAAGTGCACCTTGACTCCTTTTCTTTACTTTTCATCACTTTGCTTTTCCTCTCTTTGTTTTCTTTCACCTTTATTTCACCTTTAATCATGGGAAAATTATTTTTTTCTTGAGCGCTAAGAGCTTCGGATTAGATTTACGGACAATGAAAAGAAAGGGTTAAGCTTGGTTTACACCTTTCGACAAAAGAAAAAAATAGGCTAAAGGCTCAATGGGCCAACTTTAGATTTGACATTCAAGGTGGTATGAAAAAGAAGAGAAAACTTAGGCTAAAACAAAGAAACGCCACATTCTTTCCTACACTACACTTCCTTCATTTCCTGTTTCGTATGCACAATGTGCAAGTTCTATGTACTTCACAATAGCATGGAATAAACGAGACCTCGCTTATACACTCATTGCACATGCTCAACTCAAGACATATCTACGTACTCTTTAATCACCCAATTACAAGAATTCAAAATTAAGCCCCCATCACACCAATCGAATTCTATGGCCTAAGTATCTCACATATACCAAATTGCATGCTTTCATATGAATCACCTTTGCATTATAAACATCATGTACAACACGCAACAAGAATTCGCTGCCAGAGGGTAATACATGGATACAACCAAACAAAACCAAAATTTAAAACAAAAGTTGACCTTATCGATCGATTTCTTTAATACGGTCGTCATCCATCCATCATAGGGAAACGGTCACTATTTATGACTTTATTCAATGGGACTCTTCGGTAAAAGAACCGAAAACAAACTCGAGAAACCCAATGATAAAAAATAATTAACGAAAAAACAAAATATCAAGGATTTCGACAAAAACCATTACACACTAGCTAACAGCATTCAATACAGACACAATAGCTTCAAAAGATATTTACAATAATGAAACATATAAGACAAAAAACAATAATGTGGTCACAATTTTTCAAGCACAAGAACAGACATGGTATATACATTCAAATCAAGACAAAAACCAAGATCCCAAATTTCCAACTACTCCCACCCATTACTTAAAATGGAACACTGGGCCCCCAAAGACTGTTCACAGTCAACAAAGCACAAAAGTGGGTCGTGAAACTCCTGATCAATCAAAATATTCCAATTCTTCGTCGTGTCGCTACCGTCTCCCAATGTCTGAATCTCCCCCGTTGTCATCCTCCCACCACACTGAATCCTCGCGACGTGTCTCCCACGGTGGGGAGGACATCATCCACGGCTCCACAAAAGCTGGGCTTCACACGACATAGAGCCTTTGGGCATTTTCGGGCGAAAGGGTAGTCTAGGCTGAGCTGCCACGACCACATCCTCTGCCGCCGCCTCCCGCCTCTGTGCAGCTGGAGCATCTACATCCCGAACATGCGGGCTATGTATCGATCATCCCGAGCATGTCGCTCAGCTAGTGTAAGAATTGGCCTGTGAGTGGTGTCGGGTGCCTTGGTCTTTGTGAAGTCCATGGACACGCCCTCTCCATCTCGCGGGATATAGTCCAGGGCCTCTTCCTCCACATCCAGCCCTCAAACGTGGTGAGCAAACCACCAACCTGTACCTGCGCCCTTGATGCAACTGCTCTCTCATGGCGGATATGATCACCGCCCCAACATTTATCTCCAGGCCTTTCATTAGGGCATACACCAGGCAGGCATACGCGCGATCCCGGTGACATCTGTCAGCAAACTCGAACGCTGAACACACTATCTTCAAATGTGATCCCTGGGCTTCCTGCTCACCCGGGAGAAGGGCAATGAACTGGCGGTAGCCTCTCCTATGCCTGAAGCCCCAGCGTGCTGTTGAACGGGCTCCACACAATGTGCGTCTAATATTCCGCATATGGTGGAGTGACATTCAGCTACCCGGAGTACATGGGCACGTTGTTCTATGCCCCTAATATGCATTCAAAGTGATGAGGCTTAAGGGTGACACCGCCCCTATTTTGATGGTACGTGGAGCGCCGGGTTCCACTTGCATAGAACTCTGAATCAAGTGCCGATTGCACTTTGGGTTTCAAAGATGAAGCGCAGCCCGCAGTAAGCCAATCCGTGGACAATGCGAGGGAACCCCGTGCCAATGGCTCCCGTGCAATGTGCCTCAGTAAAGCACGGTTCTCCTTGTGCTTAGTGTTCCATTTCTTCCTTCCTCTGTCACCCATCGGGTTCCGTATTATGGCGTTGGCTACGTGGAATCATATGGTGCTGGACTGCTGTTCCCAGTCTGATCCTCTTTTCTAATGGCTACCACGTAGATGCGCCCTTTCCCCTTGTCTAGTTCTGTCAAGATCATTCGTCAAATAGGCGTACAGTCCCACGTCAGTCAAATTTTATAATTAGCTTCAACTAAGGTTGAGTTAGGCTAGGCCACCCCACACTTAGTCTTCAGCCACAATTTCAGCATTACGGCAAGAACATATTTATTTTTACTTAACCAAAACAAGAAAAACAAACAAAAACACAAACTAACATGCCTTGTGCATTCAGAGACTTTCAAGTGGTAAATTCATTTGTACTACCTAGACTTCGTACAACTAACACAATCTTACCGTCGATCACAATTTTATACAAAGCACTTAGCAAAGAACAAGAAAGAAAAAACGAAAACTATTTACCTATACAAACCTATGCAACTTACCCATTCCTCGCATACTATAGTTTCGCCCTAAAAAAATCCGTCGGTCTATTAAACATATTAACATCTAGTACGACTAACTCAACTCACACAACATATATTAACCAACAAGAATACACAATTCAACTAGCTTTCCCTTTTTTCCATGTTCAATTTCAAGCCCTAGCTACAATTTTACAAAAATTCGATCAAGCTTATGTCTACGTCGGTTCATGCAATCACAATGATGTTACGAACATTCATCAACAATATCTTGAATGAATTTAAGCTCAATTTCTGCCTAGCGTAAGGTTTACTCATACCATGTACTAAAATCGAAAATTTAACTAAAAATTGAGATAGAGTCGATGAACATACTAATTCGATGAACTAAGAAACTTGATGAAATTTACCTAAGTCCGTGGCACGTTGAGGGAGAGGGAATTTTGAAGAGGGTTGTCGCGGAGGGGATGAAAATGAGAGAAAATGAGGGAAATCGGGGTTAAAAGTGGGGAATTTCGCGCGGTTACCCGGTGACCCGGCGTGACCCATCGCGAATAACACTTCAACTTGTCACGGAGGGTAACGTGAGCACCCTCCGTGACACGGAGCCATCGCGCAGGTTCTGGAATTCATAAAAATTCCAG
This sequence comes from Datura stramonium, assembly GCA_018107945.1. Lineage (NCBI taxonomy): Eukaryota > Viridiplantae > Streptophyta > Magnoliopsida > Solanales > Solanaceae > Datura > Datura stramonium. The sequence continues at coordinate 99,842 of JACEIK010003681.1, read as the reverse complement.
AATAAGTTTCAACTGGTCATGAGGGTAAACATGAGGCCCTCCTCCATGACACGGGAGCCATCGCGTTGGTGCTCACCGTTTTGCCACTTATGAATTTTTTTCTTACCTCGTTTTTTTTTTCTCCTTCGCGATTATTTGCCTTTTTCCTTCCGATCAACTTGAAATTTATCTCACCACAAGAAATTGGTTAGAATCCCAAGGTTTGAAAACACAACGTAATATTTTATTTTTATATTTACACATATATATATATATTTTTTCTTCTTTTTTCTTTTTTTCTTTTCTATACAACATACAACACAATCACGGGTTGCCTCCCAAAAAGCCTTAGTCTACCATTGCGGCTCGACATCATTTACACTCACTCCGCCCCTATGGCACCCGGGACGCCTTCACTTAAACCCGTCCTCACCCAGTCAAGCTTACCCCGTCGTGGGGTCGTCCGATTAACTCTCGAGACTCAACGCCCTGAGCAACATCAGCTTGCTCAAGCACGTAGATCACCGAGAGTCTTCGTGACACGGCCGGAGCTTGGTGGCCTTGTACACACGAACACCTCCACCTTGTTTGTGTTTACATATTAGTCACCTGCCGTACCATATCTATCGTCACTTTCCCGGTAGCCAAGAAAGGACGTCCTTAAAATAAATAGGACTTCAAACTGCCTCGCTCAAGTCCAAAGACAATGAAATCTACCGAAGATGGGAGCCGACTTGCACCAGAACGTCCTCTACAATACCGTCTGGTCTTGCCAAGGAATGATCTCAGGAGTTGCAGATCATCGTTGCGGTCTAGACTCCTAGCCCCAACTTCTGATTACCGAGGTCGGTATCAAGTTAATGCTCGCTCCCAAATCACATAATCCGTGAGCTCGGATACTCTTCCCAATTGTTAATTGAATTGTAAAGCCTCCCAGGGTCCTTGAGCTTGTGGGCAATCGGTTCGTATCCGGGAAGTGCATTCCTCCATAAGAGCCACCGTGGCAGACTCAGTCAACCTGCTTTTTTTCGCCACAATGTCCTTAATGTATTTTGCGTACTCGGCACTCCCTGCAAATATCGACAAGAGGTGCTTAATGTACCTGTTTAAGCACCTCCATTGAACCTTAAACACGCCTCCTCCTTGTGTTTCTTAATCGTTGAGGGAATCCGGTGAGGTCTTTCCGGTTCAACATCCTTTTTCTTCCCCCTCTCATCACTTGCTTCTCTCCGTTTCTGCTGCTCCCGGACTCGTTGAGGTGGTCTTTCTTGGTTCCACCTCCTGCTGCAAACCACTCCTTGTGGTCACTGCATTCACCTGCTTAGTTGGGTCTGTGTCTGAAGTCCTCCTAGGACTCGTGTTTTGGGCTCCCCCAGTAAACCGGCTTTCCCAACCGGAGCCCCAGTGCCTTGGTAGCTAACTAATTATTCTTAACCTCGGCTGCCAATTGAACATAGTCAGCCTGCAATTGAGCTTGGTTAGCTATCATCGTCTTGAACATCTCCTCAACGCTAGGTGATGGTGGAGGAGGGCATTGTTGTTTCGTTGCATCATGACTCCATAGTTCTGTCGCCTCCTTGATTCCTTTGCACCCCTGACTCGAAGACCCCTGCCCTGATGGTTGTTGCTACCCCAAGAGAAATTCGGAAGATTCCTCTCCAGCAAATTGTAGCTGTTACCATATTATTGGTGATTATTCCTTGTGCATTGCCGACAAAGTTCACTCGAGTCGATTTGGCTCCAGCAACACTCGCTGAGTGTTCATTACCCTGCACACTTCACACCAAATCTGCTGCACTGCATTCACTGGGCTTGAGACTGATTCATGCTCATGTTACCAAAGTGGGTGTTGAGCGATTCTGCAAAAGCAGCTATCTCATGGCAATGATAGCTATAAACCCATCCACTTCTAAGACTCCAAATTCGCTTTCCTTGCTCCTCCCCTTGAAGAGTCCGCATTCCACTTGGATTTCCTTGCAAATACGATTCAATCAAAAAGTATACAGCTCATCATGTCTTTTCTAATGCTTATGTCTCAGCTGCCGAGTCCGGAAGAAGATTTTTGTGTGGGGTTCCAAACCCTCAATAAAAAGTGTGCACCAAAGACATCTTTGGATTGGTGGTGATGAGGACAATCCCAGCAACAGCGATTTGAATCTCTCCCAAGCTGATACAGATTCCTGCCCTTCTTTGTTTCTAAACTTAGAATTTGACTTCTAAGTCTTGTTGTTTTACCGATGGAAAGAACCGATCGAACTTCTTTGCAAGATCATCCCACGTGGTTATAGAATTTGGTGGCTCAGCTTTCAACCACCTTTGGCTTCTCCAAAAGTGGAAAAATGGGAACAATGTAAGCCTGACATAATCTGTTGACACCCAGCGGGATGTAAGTGTCACTTATCTCAAAAATATTTTGGAAGATGTTGTTGTGGATCCTCGTGAGGGAGACTTGTGAACTTCCCGCTTGTATGCACTAATGAAATCATGTTCCGTTTAAGCTCGAACCTCCTCCCTGCTCAAGCCTAATGCTAGACGTGACATTGCAAGCATGTGGGATTTCCACACGTAAAACCGGCCTAGCTGCCATTTCCTCGGGCACTAACACCGCCCTACAAGTGGTGGATTCTCGTGGTTGCTCCAGGATTGTTTGTCTCGAGCAACCGCAGTTTTCTTCTCTAGAGCTTTCCGTGGCGATGGAATTGTCTTTCCGCGAAGGATGGATCCACCAGCGCCTCTTGTCCCTTGCCAAGGTTCACCGTAATCGTTATCCGCAAATACGGTGCCAAGACCAAGCTGTCAACACTAAAATAAAGAAATAGCAAAACTAACACTTTAAGAAAATATAATTTCGCCAATTGCCGCCTCCCCCGCAATCGCGCCAAAACTGTCCCTGCTGTCCGGATGTGACTACACCCAAGTGCACGTGGTCAACAAGTAGTAAGTGGCTCAAGTAAGCCGTTATATCGATCCCACAGGGACTGGACTACGGGGCAAAATCTGCCTTTTAAGTGTCAATTTACTGTTACTCCAAATATCCAGACAGCAATGTGAAGAAAAGTTTTTATATTTTGTTATTTAATTTTATACTAAGGCTAAAATAAATATACAAGTGAGTCTCAACTATCAATGTGAGCATGCTGAGGCTAAAACGAACATGAAAGAAATTATTATCGATACAAATTGGTTTATCTTTTCTCCAAGTTGTTAGTCGGAACTTATGCCTATGGATTAAAAACATTCGTATTTAATCCAACTTAAGAATCATGAACCTTCCACCTACATTTCGTGATAAAGAAGCACCATGTTCAAGCCATACAAAACCGATTCCATAAATGATTAATAAGACTTTCAGGTATATTTCTATCTTGAAGGTAAATCAATTCTCAATTTTCCCAAACTAAGTAAAAGATCATATATCCTATTAATTCACAACTTCAATTTCGTGCCCTCTCGAGTGAAACCGACTTTAGATATACATTAACACTGGCCAAACATTATCGCAGTAAGAACAAGAATTAATAGAACAAACATGGAAGAAAAGATGAAAAACCAAATGATCAACAATTACATTTCATCATTAATTGTTCCAACCTCAAGAAGAAGTGAAATTAGCCACTCATTTTTGGATTAAACATCGTTAAATGAGTGTAAATCATACAAACAATTGAAAGAAAGGAGAAAGGGATAGAGAAAAACCCTAAGAATTTCGTCCTCTCAACTGCCCAGAACCCACGCTCTTGCTCAACTAAGTCGAATAATTAAAAATGAACCTAAGTGTTCTATTTACACTGCAGAATTTTTCCACGATAGTAACGTGTCACGGAGTGCATCAGGAGCACTGCCTCCGTGACACGGTGCAAACGCGGGAAGTTTCTGGAATTTAGCCATCCGTAATTATCCCCAACGTGGCACGATATGCAACGCGGAGCTTGCCCAGCGCTGGCCACGGTGCAAACGCGCACCTTCACCGGAATGTCAAGATCCAGGTAATTAGGTCTAACGTGCCACGGCAGATCGCGGACCCTCTCTGAAAAATCTTGAAATTATAATCTCCTCGGATGTAATGCATCCAAGGATGAGAAGCGACATGGCTCCATCGCGGAGCCTCTTATTTCTTGCTTCCTCGGCGCATTCCTACTGCTCCCGAGTCCATCTCCACCTCTCCCTACATGCATCTTAGCTCCATAAAAGTACGTTTTTCCTGCAAAACAACGCTAATCATGTTGGTTAGTATAAATTGACACTTTCCTACAATTTACATGAGAATGTACAAACATAGTGGGATAAACAAGGAAAAAATGATGCATTTGAGGTCACTTGGGCATATAAATATGCCCCGCATCACTCCCCGGCTATCCTTCCATTAGTGAAACCAAATATGCGCGACCCATTTCGTTAACTGTAAGAGGCCAACTCGCACTAACCCCATTCACCCCCATGACTTGGGTGATCTTGACAATCGCATATATGAACTCATGCGGGTCCTCATCTACCTTGGGCCCATGAACCCAGCGAGTTCATCCTCAAGAAGTTCGACTCGAGCCACCATTGCATTTCCATTTTATTTAACATGCGCAACGGGCCATCCATTGACCTGAGCAGTCAAGGCCTATGCAAGCATCTGAATAACATCCCGAAACTCAATGTGAATGACTGGTTCTGATGCCTGGTGCTCCTGAACTAGTGGGGCTTGCTGGTGCCTATTACCATTGCAATCCTCGTGGCCTTCACCATTCCCGCTTTCTTCTACCATTCACTCTTCGAGAGCCGATTTGCAATCGCGAATAGCTACGTAGAAGGATAGAAATACTTTGTTGCAATTGGCTATAGGATTGCGAAACAAGGAATATTTCTAAACGTCTTGCAGCCTCTTCATCATAAGTGTGGCGGCTTCACACCTATGAAAAAGACTTACTTAAAGCGACTTTCAGACACCCTATGACACCTCAAACCTATGGCTCTGATTAATAAGTTTGCCGCGATCTGAACGAGGCTCGGATCATAATAGGGACAAGGAGACCCAAGAGACCCTAAGTCAACCCATGGCATAAGCATACACCACCTGGGCTTATGAAACTCGAATAATTAATAAATAGTCATAGCGGAAGTCTAACTTGAACACAACATTAGAATACAAAATTCGAAGCCAAAAACATGCATATGTCTGAAGAGCCTCTAAACATGACAAGTTTATAGAAAATATCCTAAACTAACTCAACAAAACTAAAACTAAAATACACGTAAGAAATCTGAATAGTCTATTCCTCGAGAGATGAGGACTCACCAACAATGCAAATGCTAACTCCGATAAGCCGACTACGAGCGGGGCTGAACTTGAGAGCTGGATCTTGTATCATAAAATGATACACCATAGAGTATGTGGTCAAAAGACGCGGGAATGCACCGAGAATGTAAGTGTAAGTAAAACCGCTAAAGTAAACAAAATCATTTAAGACAACGCATAATGTAACATAAACATTAGTCCAGTGAAATACACCTCGTAAATTTTTAACATGTAGATGGCCTATCCGCATGTTGGTTAAGAGTTTTAGAATGCCATACATGCTAGAAAAAGGCCCGAAAAGATCGGACAAGCGCCAAGTCGGCGCAAGGTGAAGGCAAATGCGACTATAAACCGCACCCAGAATGCGACTTTATAAATCACATTCTGAATGCGACTTATAGTCCCAGTTATATATGCCTCTAACTTCTCGGTTTATTTCATAAAACTTCATAAATTTCTGTAAAGTCGCGAGAGAAACATAGGAGAACGAGTTTCCCTTATAATTTTCGCCCACTACACCGCTAAATGTGGTCCAAACTCGACCTAACTCGCATACCGAGGTATTTAGCAGCAAGGAGTGGCCTTACATTAGAGTTTGAATTCGGCCGAGAAATCGCCGCGCTACCGAGCTAAGGTAAGTGGAATTGCTCCAAATTAGTGTCAATGTACTCCCTAGCCTTAAAGTGAGTAATTCTCCTTCCTTAATTTTTAAGAAGAGCAAGTTTTCTCACCGTTTTTCGATAAGCCAAAGTTTGGGCTATATATATCAAAAGTGATGTTTTCTTCTAGAATAACGTTGTATTTAGTTCTAATTACATATGTGAATGCAGTTGGGAGAAATAGCTGGAGAACACCGAGCGCTTGTTAGTCGGAAAATTCGCTGGCTGCATGTAAAGCGCTTCTTATAGTTAGTAACTCTAGCCTAGCATAATACAGTAAACACGGTAATAGAATTCCCGGAGTTGAATAACGAGTTTTGTGCGAATTCAGCAACTTGCCTTGGCGTTGTTATATCATATTTACCAAAGTTAGTGAACAAAAGCCAAAAGGCGAGATATTGTTTCAGACTCAGTATAGTCCAGTATGCGTTTAGCAAGCATGTTTTATAATATTATGACATATATTCGAATAAAAGTTAGTAAAGTAATATCGACAGATGTGGATATTGTCCAGAGGCGCATAAATGATAGTATCTCGGCCAGCAGTATATTGCATACAGTTAGAGTATCTAGGGCTACAGTATAGCCATACAGCCAGATGAGATCCCAGATTCGCATAAAGAAAAGGAGAATTGTAAAGATAACATGCAAATAGTTCGGGAATAAGAAATCGGTCACGTAGATTTTCAGCTTAAACATGCTTGCTATATGTGATTATTGATTGTTGAGACTTGATTGTGTTTGTGAGGGCACTTTGCGCCCTCGTCGCCCCCGGGTTGGTAATCAAGCACCCCACTCACAGGCGCCACTCTAAGGAGGGCATGCCGTCCAGCTGGACGAAGATGGGACAGCTTTCCCATATCAGTTAATCTAACATAGCTGATAGCCATCAAAGCATGCGCTATGCTTCAGGAACAGATTATGATACAGTTACAGTTACAGACATAGTACAGGAGTCCTCCGGCTCTGCATACGCTATTTATATTAGAGGCCTTAGCCCGAGCCGGAGACCTAGGGGGCCTAGAGAGGTGCTCGAGTTAGTAGATGAGGGAGTGATTTACTTTTTTGGATGGTTTTAACCTGGGTAGGGGTATATTGATTGCTGGATTGGCTGGGCACCGCCAGGGTCTAGTATTGGTTCTTGATTGATATATATATGTATTTATATATTATATATGAGCTAATAGGACAAAAGCAGTCAGCCACGCCGGCTGCGACGTTTCTATCTACGCATTTAAAAGTTTGATTCAGATTATAGCAGTTCTTACAGATCCAGTTATTTCCTGCTTTTCAAAGCTTCTGAAGTTATGTTGTTTATATTCGATGTGTTCATTGTTTTGCATACTCAAGACTGGGCGTGGTACTGGCACCCGTTTGGGGCGTCGCATTACTTGCCTGCAGGTACTCATAGACGAGGAGTCGATCCCTCGTGATTCCAGCCTGCTCATTGAGTAATCAGCTCATGTCATCCGGAGCTAGACAGCTAGAGGTCTATTTCTTTTCTTTTGTTGTGCAAGATGGGTAGGTCGTGGTCCCTGGGTCTTAATTATTTTGACGCATTCAGAGGCTTGCAGATTATGTATATATATATCTCCCTGTGTTGGTGGTGTCGGTCGTGTGGGCCAGCAGTTTGTTTAGTCATTTAGTATTGTTGGATTGTGTTGGCCAGGGGCCATATTCTCGATAGTAAGAGTGATCTTGTCGGCCACGTAGATGTACAGTATCCATTATGTTGAGTTACAGGTAACTAGATAGCATGGTGGCCTTGCTGGCCTGCATAGGTTCCCTTTATGATTATGTCTCTGGTTAGCTGAAGTTATAGCACAGGTGGCTATAGGGCCTAGCTCTGCCTAGGTTGCATTTACGCCGTTATATAGTCTGCGATTCCATGAATCTGAGATAGAGCCAGGAAGGCACTAGATGTGCTTAGACTGAGTAGTCTAGCAGTCCAGGGTCCTAATAGGGCACTAGGTGCCAGTCATACCCCAAGGCGGGGCGTGACAAACTTAGTATCGTAGAAGGTCGTGGTCTCAGAAGTCTGTAAGCCATGCTAAGTAGAGTATTGCCTATGGATGTATTGTGCACTACATACTATAGGCAGGAGGCTGCAAGGCATGACAGGATGGTTAACCTTTCTTCTCATTCAGTCGTGCTATAGAGCGGTATAGTATACGGTTGAGTCCCTAAAACTTACTATATTCTTGAATCAGATACAAGTCAGACCAGCGATATCCTATTCCAGGCAGAAGATCAGATATAGCAACAGGGAGGGCACCAGCCAGTTACAAGGTAATTCAGCAGCAGGAGGAGGTATCAGGACCTCCCAATGTGATACCTTTATCACCATTCCAAGATATTTCTATAACTTCAGAGTAGGAAGTTAGAAGCATAACGTACATACGAGTTGATTTATTTGTTAGATATATAGATCTGATTAAGATAAGAGTGACAATACCAGATTATCAGATAAGTGTGAGAAAGAGAGAAATGCAGAATTCCCACCTCCATCTTTCGATGTGGCCCATGTTTCCGTTTTGTTGCAGTAAGAAAAGGCTATTCCTACCTCTTAGTTTAGATTCCAGTACAGTAAAGGGCATAAGAATTGAGGCGAGGCTCCAAAGTGCTTAGCAAGATAATGGGGTTGACTCCGTGAAAGTGTTAGAAAGCGTAAAGAGCCCCTATGATTACATAAGTTGTGCAGACCCTCACGGTAATAAGTCAAAAGAGCAAGTAAGACTACTATCTTACTCGAAGCAAGTGTAAAAGACCTGTCAGTGATGAACGACCAATAAAGCTGTTCTATCGTAAAAGGCCAAGTCCGGCCATAAAATGCTAACAATGTAGGATATACCGCAAGATAATAGTTATGCTTTCAGTTGTGATATTGAAAGGCAGGGGAGGTCATGTGAATCAGATGGGTCTGACTACAAGCCAGTGGTATATAAGTTGGGACTTGACCGTAACCTTATTAACAATGTAAGGGTACGTTGAACCCTGCAGCTCACCCTAAGCAAGATAAGGGAAAGAAGCAGGAATACCATTTTGTGGAAAACTAGAATTCACCTCCAGATTAAGAGAATATCGTGTATTGCTGACTAAGCCTCGAACTGACAGTTAAGAGACAAAAGTGAAGATTGCGGTTCGGGAATGCTAATATACACAGACGTCCGCTTACTTCTGAGAAGTTAAGAGACTCCGCCACACTGCAGATTCTAATCTAGTTCAGCCTGGAGACAAGGCCCAACAGACCGTCACGGGCCCTTAATGTAGTGCTGCATACAGGCATGTTGACCCCGCATTGTAAGAGTGGCGAAATTCCCAACAGTACATTATAGCCAAAGTGCTGGTGTTTGTTAAGGCCCGAATGGGACGGAAACCCAAGGAAATGGTACGAAAGGACAGAGATATCATTAATCTAGAAGTGGTATATCACGTGCGGTATGAAAGTCAGTAAAGTATGCTGAGATTAAGGATACTGCAAAAAATTTAGTATGTATTATACGTAGTTGTTGATATATATATGGCTGTATAATGTATATGTTGTGAGCAGCTGCCAATAGTGGTTACAATCACATTGTGATTCTCGGTTAGTTGCTAGGGAAGTATATACAGATTGCACTGCAGACCCCAAAAAAAAAAAGGGAAGAGGAAGGAAGGTGTTATGTGATTCACGATAAAGTCATAGAAACTTTCCCAAGCTTCTAGTTTATTGAGTCAACTGACTATATGTTTGTTTTCATCAGCCGTAAGCTTAATATGCAAGAGCAGAGTAGCCCGAATCAGGTATGGGATGATAAGGCAGTTAGGATGGTTCAACTACCAGCTGGCTCAGACAGCAGGAAGCATCCCTAAAGACCAAGAATGATATTGCATGTGCTAGGAACCAGCCAACGAACGCTAAGCATACCTGCAGAGGTTAGCAATACTAGAATTTTTCCAAGATGTTAAGTGGTCGTGACATCATTTTACTCAAGCCTTGTAGGTGAGAGTCGGCCTTAGTCAACCTAGCAGTTATTATGTGGAATACTCTGAAAGTCAGCCAGCCGTCCAGCCGACAAGCCCGTGGGCACCTCAAGAAAGGGTCCACATCAAAAGAGTCGCGACAGACTAGTACTTCTACTGTTCTCATAAGATATTCAGATACAGAGCCTCTAGCAGAAGGCCAAAGGCTCCTTAAGGAATGGCTCATAAGACCAGAGTTTCCCAGAACAGCAGTATAAACTAAGTGGATACGCACAAGCGTAAGAAAATTGATATTACTCTACTAGCACAAAGTGTTTAACTAAGACAAGGAGATCGGTAGGTTCCTATGAAGATCTAGGACGGATCGCCTGAGAGTAAGTCGGACCAAGAACAACTCTACAATTGTTCAATTAGAGAACAAAACAGTTAGCCGTCCAATAACCTGCAGTTATGCATGAGTTGCAGATGTCCGAGAGGACATTTAGAGCATCGTTAGAATCATTTAACATTCGGGTCATTCAACCCAGCGATCAATATGCAAGGTTATTCAGCTAGATTATTAGAGATCATGGATCGTTATCAGGATCCTCTAATTAGATACGCATGGTGTGCAGACAGTCGTTCAGGTTATCCCAGCAACAAGTAGCTCAGCATTTAAGGCCGGAGAAGCTCTAGCTATACGCGTAGACACTGGCGCGGCCCGCATGATAAGCCAGTATGACCTACAATTATATGCCAAGCTCTTTAAATATGAAATATTTTTATCAATCAAGAAGAGACAATGTAGTAACAAAACGCCCTTAGCCATAAATATATGGGGAGTTTGGCGCATTTGTAGCCGAACAACGGGAATTATCCAAAGAAATACACCAATTAACCAAATTTAAATAAGCTCGTGTAGCGGAAACATAGGACAACAGAGCGGTAATTCAGAACACCATCGTGTCGTCATTAGTTGTGGAGGTAAAAGAACGGCAGTATGAGAATCCTTGACCTGGTCAGCAAGGGAAAGCGCCAGATTTTAGGTAATCAGAGGATGAAGTGCTATGGCGGGGCCGCTCCGTGTTCCGTATGTTTCGTGGCTCCGGGTCGCAGATTATGAATGAGGTACATTACGCCCGCTATCTGCTCTACCGAGGCATGACGAAAATGTATCATGATATCAAGGAAACTCCTTACTGGTGGCCAAGTATGAAAAGAGAAATACCCGAATTTGTAGCCCAATATCCTAACTACCAACAGTAAGCTTTAACACCGTAAACCAGCATAGCCCCAAGACATAGCTGTGCCTCTCTAGAAATGAAGCAGGAATATGGATTTTGTAGCAGCATTACCCCAGTACCTGGTGACATAGGCATGATTCCATTTGGGTAATAGTTGATGATCGACGAAACTAACCCACTCCGCCAGGAGTTACTTTCTCGCCGAAGATTATGCCAATTGTATATTAGAGAAATAGTTAGATTACACTGTGTGCCAGTATCTATTATTTCTGACAGAGGAGGACAATTTACAGCTAGATTTTTTTAGTCGTTTCAGAGAGGTTTTGGAACGTAGATCAATTTGAGCACAACATTCCACCCTCATACGTACGGACAGGATGAACACACTATTCAAACGCTCGAAGATATGCTACGGTCGTAAAGTAGATTTTGGAGATAGCTGGGACAAGCATTTGCCATTTATTGAGTTTGCTTATAATAATAGCTAATACCGCCTATCTCGCATAGCGCCTTTGAGGCATTGTATTGGGCGAAGACGCAGATGGCCAATTGGTCAGGTTTGAAGTGAGAGTCGCGCCGATTGGGCCGTGACATCATTCAACAGTCAGAGTGGAGAAGGTAGCTATCATAGAATGCCTACTAACTGCACAGAGCGCCAGAAATCATATGCTGATGTGCGGCGCAGAGACCCGGGAATATGACGCGGTATTTCAGCATTCGGCGAAAGGGGTGATGAGATTCGCAAGAAAGGTAAGCTCACGTCCGAGATTTGTTGGGCTCATCAAATTCGTCAAAGAATAGCCATATATGAGTTGAACTTGCCTCCGTAATTAGAATCCATTCATCCAAGCTTTTTCTGGGTCGATCTATGCTGAGGAATCCATAGGAGACCCATCTAGAGCAATCTGTACCTGTGTATCTAAAGTTACGGAAGAGCTGGGTTCATGAAGAGGTTCCAGTAGTTATCTTAGACAGACAGATTCATAGATTGAGAACCAAAGATATTGCATCTCACAAGGTACTATGGCATAACAGAACCGAGAGGAGATGACTTGGGAGGAAGAGGAAGATATGAAAACCAGATATCCTCACTTGTTCCAAGCCTAGTCAGCAAATGTGCATGCTAGCATTGTTATTTCTGCAGTGCCTTAGAGTATATGTATAAATGAGATGCTCGATTCTAATCTTTCATGTGATGAATACTATAGTATTGTGTGGAATACCCGATGGACTTTTCGCATTTCGTGCTTTTGGGATAGTCCATATTACAGGAAACTCGCCAAAATTTTTCTAGAAACAATTTGAGTAAATTGGGAAGTCCTATAGATAGAAGTTTACATTCGAGGATAATGTTCTTATGGGGAGAAATGTTACACCTCAGAATTATTGACATGTAGATGGCCTATTCGCATGTTGGCTAAGAGTTTAGAATGCTACATGCTAGAAAAAGGCCTCGGGAAAAGATCGACAAGCGCCAAGTCGGGCGCTGGGTCAGCAAGGCAAAATGCGTGACTTAAAATCGATTCCAAAGAATGCCATCTTATAAATCGCATTCCCCGAATGCGACTTATAGTCCCAATTATATATGCCCCCAACTTCATATTTTTACAAAACTTCATAAATTTCAAATAAGTCACAGAGTGAAACATAGGAGAACGAGTTTCCTTATAATTTTCGGGCTCCGATTACGCCGCTAAACGCCGTCCAAACTCGACTAACTCGTATACCGAGTTATTTAGCAGCAAGGAGCATTCCTACGATTTCAGCTCGCTGAATTCGCTGACAAATCATCGCGCTACCGAGCTAAGGTAAGTGGAATTGCTCCAAATTAGTGTCAATAAAATTCCTAGCCTTAAAATGAGGCACTCCCTTCTCGACTTTTGAGAAATAGCAAGTTTTGGACCGTTTTTTCGATAAGCCAAAAGTTTGGGCTATATATATATCAAAAGTGATGTTTTCTTCCAAAATACTTGTATATGTGATATATGAATGCAGTTGGAGAAATAGCTGAGGCATCGACCGAAGCCACTGCTAGCCTGAAAATCCAAGCGAAGGTATGTAAAGCCATTTCCTTCGGCAAGTTACTAACTCTAGCCTAGCATAATACAAGAAAACCTCGTAATATAATACCCGAAGTCGAATATTGAGTTTTGTGCGAATTCAGTAAAGCCTGTCTTGCGTTGTTATATCATATCTACCCGAAAGTTAGTGAAACAAAGCAAAAGGCGAGATATTATTTCAGCATTCTTAGTATAGTCCAAGATGCGTTTAGCAAGCATGTTTTATAATATTATGACATATATTCAGAATAAAAGTTAGTAAAGTAATATCAGACAGACAGATAATATCCTGTGAGATACAAGATAGTCAGATAGTATCTTGCCATGCATAGCCATACAAATAGAGAGTATCTCAACCCATGATAGCCATACAGCCCAGATGGGATCCCAGATTCAAGATAAAGCAGTATGAGAATCAGTATAACACAGAAAGAGTCTATAATAAGAAATTAGAATACAGATAGTATTTAGTTTAAACATGCTTGCTCTATATGTGATTATTGATTGCCGAGACTTGATTGTGTCGTGAGGGCACCCTTGAGCCCCGCTGCCCCCCGGGTTGGTAACTGTGTCGACCCACTGAGTGGGTGGGTATACGTCACTCCAAGGAGTGGCATGCCATCCGCAGTAGGACGAAGATGGGATGAAGCTTTCCATATCAGGTCGATTGTATAGCAAAGAGGCATCGTGGTTAAAGCACCAGGGAAATCGGGACATGCATACGTGATGCTACGCTTACGACATAGTACAGGAGTCCTCCGGGCTCAGACACAGTTATTTATATCAGAGGCCATAGGCCCGGGCTGAGACCCAGGGGGCCGGTAGAGGTGCTGTAGTTAGTAGGTGAGTGGAGTGGATTTATTTTGGATGAGCTGGACTGGGTAGGGTATATAGATTACATTTGGTTGAAACCTTCCGGCTTATGGGGGATGGTATTGGTTCTTGCTTGATATATATATATGTATTTATATGTTATATATGAGCTAATAGACAGCAGGTCGTCACGCCGATGTGTACGCTCCTCGCTTATTCGCATTAAAAGTTTGATTCAGATTATAAAGTAAATTTCTACAGTCCGGGACATTTCCTGCCAAAGCTTCTAGTTATGTTGCTGTATTCATTGTGTTCAGTTGCTTTGCATACTCAGTACTAGTAGTACTGACGCCCGTTTGGGGCGCTTCATTACTTGCCTGCGTGTACTATAGACGAGGAGCCGATCCTTCGTGATTCTAGCTAACTCATTGAGTCAATGCTCCGTCATCCGGAGCTAGACAGCTAGAGGTCTATTTCTTTTCTTTTTGATGTGCAGTATGGGTATGTCGAGGTCCTGTCCCGACTATTTTATCTGTATTCATAGAGGCTTGCAGATTGTGTATATATATATCTCCCCCGTGGTTAGTGGTGCCTGGCCATGTGGGGTCATGGTGTTTGTTTAGTTGTTTAGTATTGCGTTGATTGTGTTGGCTGTGTCGGGCCATATTCTGATAGTAGTATGACCTTGCCGGTCACGTAGATGTACAATATCCATTATGTTGAGTTACAGGTAACTAGACAGCACGGTTGCCTTGTCGGCCCGTATAGGTTCCCTTTATGATTATGTCTCCTAACTAATGGTTATAGTAACAGGTTATAGGCCCAGTCGGCTGGAGGCTATATTTACAGCCGTTATATAGCCCGTTTATTCCATGAATCTGAGATAGAGTCAGCCAGGCACCAAATGTGCTTAGGCACAGTAGTGTAGCATTCCAGGTCCTAATAGGGCACTACAAAAGTTACCATACCCCCTACATGGGAGTGACACCGAGAGTAGGGCTTGCATGCATTCTTTCTGAAATCCTGATCTCTTTATAACATACTATAACATAACTTCATAAAATCATAACTAAATCAAATTAACTCAAAGTTGAATTTTACATTTATAAGTAAAGTCAACATTGAGTCATACTTGCTTAGTACATGCATATATATAAATCTCATGAGTAATGAATATGCATCTATGAAAATCATGAGGAAAAATGGGAGACTTGTCTTTTAACCGACATACCATGATTGAGCTTATGTGGTCCCAACTATCATACTCAAGTGGATAGATCTTATCCAAAGCCCTTGCCGTGAGCTAGGGACGATACCGTGATATCGGGACATCAAGCCGAAGGCTCATTCGGACAAGGGAAGCCTGGGCAAGGAAGGTCCCAAAGTCATAATGTATAATAGTGTAAACCTACGTTGCTGCGTAGTTCTGAGGCATAGGTGATCTGACCCTTAGTCTACTCTGGTGCTAGACACTACTCCCAAAACATGCATATGCTCTACAGTTGTCTTATAACGGCTCAACATCGTCTATTGACGAAGCTCAATGATCAAATAAATCTCAAATATGAAGTCATGCATATGAGAAGCTTTCGCTCAAGACATACCACAAGCTGGAAATATAATTGGGAGCCTTCGCCCCATCTCCAAAACAATGAGGTAAGCTTAAATCGGGAAAACCATCATTCATACTTAATATATAGGTATTTCCCAAAGATTTATCATACTTAGGAATCCTCAATTCTTATTGAAAAACATAATCATAAACATGGGTAGCTTCAAAACTTGTTTCCTAATATCTCCTCATCATCATATACTCATCACAAATCTCATCTTTCATGAACATTTCATCTATGGACTTTTAATTCATAAAACTAGCATCATGATTTTAAATTGAAACATTATAAAATTTGTCCATGCTACATAATTCAATAGTAGAACATAACTTCAAATCATACCCATGTATAGAAATAGAAGATTCAGGCATTTGGGTTAAACCCCATAGATTAGACATAGAATTTCATTCTTAGAGAGGGATTGGGCATGGTGAAAGAAATCAAATCTATCTATAACTTATACCTGTTGGTAGCTGATTCTAACAATTCTTTAGATGCCCGATAGGAAATTGAAAAGAAAATTGATGAATGTTAAGCTTGATCACCTCTCAAGTCTTATTAATTGTATGCATGAGAAAGAATGAGGCCTAAATGAACTTAACCCGTTTAAAAGTCACTATTCATAACTCAAAACCGACGTAGTTTAGGCCCTCTAGGAACTTAGGAATCACAGAAAAGCCCTTACTAAATTCACAGAAATAACTGTTAGGTGGTCCCAACGAGGGACCTAATGACTCATCATCAAGGATCACGGTATTCCCTGAGCCCGTCATGAAGTACACTCGCTGAGCTTCAACAAAACCTTCCTTGCTTGGACCACAACTCACTCCACAAATCGTGGGGACTGACCACGACTTGTAGGGTCCTTCCGTCGAGTGCACTGCCTCCCTTCCTTTCTTTTCTTTCCTTATCCACCCCATTAACCGACCTGAACGACTCATGGGTCTAACCACGAGTCCTTTGTCACGCCCGTGGGGATCCTTTTCCCTCAAACTTCCAAAACTTCCTCACTGGCCTCCCCACTATTCACATCATGACTGTGGGTTAAACTAACGAGTCATCCCACGACTGCTCGTATGGTGTTAGTTTACACTTTTCTCCGTTTCAACTCCCGAGTCTGATCTTTGGGATTCCTGGGTATAACACAATACAGAAGAATTATGAGTTCTGGATTAAAGCAGAGATTGATTGAGTAGAAATCGGCAACAGAGATATGTTAAGGCTAACTCTTTTAGAAAGTATTCTCACATATAGTGATACGACTTATACGCTTGTAAGAAAGTTGAACATATGTATGTTGTGATTAGTTGCTGCAAGAAGTCAATGATTATATATGCTGCGGTTAGCTGTTATAGAGGACAAAATTGAGGTTAGATCATAGTATTCCCTATTAGGATAGAGTATGTAATCAGTATGACAAATTTAGAGCGTCATAGGAGATTTTCCTGCTCACTTGTTCACAGCCTAGAGGACTTTGATTTCAAGTATCGTACTCAAGGTCTTAGAAGCCAGGTTGAGTCAGTCAGCCTAATTTGGTAGGTTGGACAACATAGGAGTAGGTGGGCGATATAACTTTTTGTTTGACGCCTATATAGACAAAAGAAGTTTTCTCCGTGTGGTTGCCATATACTTTAACGCTCCAGGCTGTAATATTAATAGGATGGTCTTACCTTTGAGTCAAGGTACTGTGGTTTCTTAATGAACTAAGCGATAGCTTGCCATGTGATCGGCTACTGTCAGTGACCATTAGCTTCAAATGACTTACCTTGTCGTATAGGTTGCCTCGTGAAACCACCCCGCTTGTTAGAAGTCCGATAAACCGGCTTATACTCTAAGGGAAGGAACCTCAAGCATTAGTTAGACACGGGACAATGCCCAGCTACTTATGGCAAATGCCTATGTACATGTTGTTGCAAAGGGCTAAACTCAGATATACCTTCCTACGAGGCTAGGAATCGCCCAGAGGAGCCATATGAAATCAGAAGACCAAGCACATCTAGGGACTAGAACCATAGTATCACAAAGAGTTTGCACTCCAACACGCAAGAGTACGCAGTCGTACAATACAGTGGCCCTTTTTCAGAGCCGATCTGAACCCACAGGGACTGGACTAATTCAGTGAATTATCAAGTTCAATCTATTAATCAACCTTCACAAGTGTTGATTGTATAAATTTTAGAAAATTCTAATTAAAGTTATGGGTGATCACAAAATAATCGACAAACAATACAAGAAGCAAGTAAAGTTAAGGCCTAATAATCATTGCAGCTGAATTCAATGGTTCAAGTATGAAAACTTCATTTGTTGTCTCAAATAGTTAAAATGTAATGTTCATGATTTTTTGAGCCTCTAAACACAACAAACTAGTCCCACACCTACTTCGTTGAGCTGGGATGTGAAGTCTTAATTGTGAGCAATTTAACTACGTGGATGTGGTTTACGGAGTTTGAAATTTTGATTATGGACGTTCGTACCTCTAATAATTTAACCTGACTTAGTTTACAACTACTTCACGGCTGTGATGTGACAATTCTAAGTTGGTGTCTAACTCATCCCATTTTACTAACCAAGCAAGGCAAATTAGGTATAATAATATCTATCCCAACTGCTAATCCTATTGTAAAGATAAGAACTTGCTCCCTACATTCTTATGTTCTAGCCTAGGGTTGCTCTTTCCGAGCTTTTACCTAAGCTTAACGAAGCCAAGTTTTCATGGTGATTAAGCATAAAATACACACACACACACACACATAATAATAATAATAATAATAATAATAATAATAATAATAATAAGAGAATACAAGACAAAAACAACAACTAAAAACTCAAACCAATGAAGAATTCATGCATTTACAATCACATCATGTGGCCTCAACCCTAGAGGAAATATTTTAGCCACTCATGTTTGTACAAATACTTAAAAACGTGATTAAAGTAGAATACTTACAAGAATAGTTAAAACAGAATGAAATTAGTGAACCCTAGGTAGAGTTCTTCTCCTTCGCACCTTTACGTTCTTCTCAAAATATTTTGTGATAAATGATTTTGAGCTATGTCTCATTTATATTAAATGGAAAAATTGCAATTTTGGCCAACCATGGACTACCTCCTACACGCTGCCCATCGCTAAAGGCAAACGGCACGGATCACTACGCATGCCCACTGGAATTTGTCCCTCGGCAGGTCTTGTGCGAAGTTCCTGGGCATCGCCTGGCGTGGTACGGCTGCTTCTCGCACGCATCACATGGCATGACACGGCTTCCATCGCGCTACAAGGCCTGGCGTGGGTACAAAGACTTGGCGCATTCAATGGCCTAGCGGCACGCCACCGTCAAAGCAGCCCCTCTCCTTGCAACTTCATGCCATCTTCCTTGCAATGCTCTTCCAACTTTTTCATGCAATAACCATCATATTTAGTTCTAAGCATTTTAAACTCACAGCAAAGACTAATCAAAGTGTCGCTTAGTGCATACAAAAATATTCAAAATCACATGAGAATGTAATTAATTAAATTGACAAACTTGACTAAATTAAGTTATAAAATTAGCACTTGGGCACGAATTATGCCCAAGATCACTACCCACATTTAAAGCCTTATCCTCGAACAACTCTTTACATCTCAAAGACATGAAGACTCACCCATAACTAATTGAGGCAAGACAATTCAAGATACGGCTACAACGATTGTTTTAGATAGCAAGTTAAAAATAGAGCATGCAAGATAAAACCACTAAAAATCACATATAACTACGTTGAATTCCTAACCATAAGAATCGACTCTCAACTCAATAAACCCATGCAAATTAACCAACCAAGAAATTCGACATGAATTTTATCCTTCATCAAACATGCCCTACAACAAGAGAGTTACCCATGTTTTCACTCATCATTTTTCAAATTATTACATATAAGGGTGTATGAATAAGAAATAAGCTCACTCACAAAGAATTCACATGCGACATGTATTGACCCATGTTTTCCTTTAGTGTTTTACTCCACAATTTAAGGATGTCTGAACGTAAGACTGGCAGTACTTAGTGGGTTGTAAATGTAAGCTAAGGGGCGGTAGGTACTATCATGGCCAATAATAGTGACTATCTTTCTAAGAAGCGCATTAAATCCATCAAACTTTCATTAAGATTTTCCCTCCTCTTACTTCACCTTTATTCTTTTCAACTCCCATTTTCCTTTTGTTTCCCATTTCATTAGGCACACTTAAGTTGTTAGTAAGGACTACTTTATAGCCTTTTAATTTTCTTCTCACTCTTCTTCTTTACTTTTACTAACTCTAGTCATTTTAAACAAGTGCACCTCTAGTCTTTTCTTTATCTTCCACAACTACTCTTTTCTTTCTTCTTCCAACTCCTCACTCCTTAACTCTCTTTTTCAATTTCACATAAGCACTTAGAAGTTTTGGATCAAATTCAAGGCTATTGAAAAGAAGGGATTAAGCTCATGTTGTGTATAGCAAAGAATAGGCTAAAGGCTCAATGGGGCTAACTAGGATTAGACATTCAAGGTAGGTAATGAGAGGGATGAAAATTAGGCTCATTCAAAGAAATGCCTAAATTATCTCCTACAATCGACACCCCTACTTAATTTTACATCAGGAAAGTTCTAGACACTACACAATCGCATGGATCATTCAAAAACCTTATACACACAACACATGCTCAATTCAAGATAGATTTGGTAGATTTATTAACTCAACTAATCACAAGAATTCAAGATTCAATTTCTACACATAGAGTCAAATTCACGAGCCTAGGTGTATCAAACAAAGTTATACACTCACTAACATGCTCCAAAATTAACAACACTAGCATCTCACAATCATGTATAGCACATAGCAAGAACATCAAGCCATCAATCAGCTAAGGGTTAAAAAATAAAACCTATTGACTAACTTTCCTCAAGACGGTCTTCATCCATCCATTGTTGGAAACAGTCCCTAAATATGACTAAAATAGCTATGTCCGCACAAAGAAAATTTTATTCATCGGTTCAAAGTGCCCCCCTTTCGAAAAAGAACCAAAAAGAAAACTGTGTTGCGGGGTGAATTGCGTTCAACTCAAACTCTTCATCAAACAACTATAATACCAAGCACTAACTTCACCCGAATTTGTTAAGCAATAAAATTTTAAAATTTCCTCACCCCACACTTGAAACATGCTATGTCCCCAAAGAATCAAATAAGAATACTAAAAGGGTGAGAAATACTCCCGAGGCCTCTAGGCCTATTAACAAGATGTTTTCTTCATTTTTGAACAAGTGGGTCATTGACCCCACACTCATCTTCATTTATGCTCCTTAGATTCCTCTTCTAAGGGTACTGCATTTTCGACCAGGTTAAATCACCACAACAACAACAAAAAGTGAAAATAAACAAAATCAAAACAAAAGAAAATAAAATTTTACCTGTGGTACCCTTGGGTTGCCTCCTATAAAGACTCGATTTTACGTCGCGGCACGACATGGACTATCCTTCCTCAAGATATCCTCAAACTAGTGTTCCCTTTCGAGAATCATCTTTCTTTTTTTTTTTCGAGGGAAACAAAGATCCACTCCGTCCTCTTCTTCCAACTTCTTCTTTAACTTAATCCTCCACGCATCTCGAGCCGAAATGTGATCATCTCTTGTAGAAGTGGACCCATGCAATCTACCACCCCACACTTAGCCTCGATACCACAATCGACCTGCATTCCTATAGTGTATGGGTGGGTTAATATCTTGGTAAACTCAAGAGCTCTTTTCATTATCAACCCTCATTTTAAGGGTACCTGCTCACATTTATGATGGCTCTGAGTTGCCAAGAATGGCTGTCCCAAGATCAGGGTACCTATCATCAACTTTAAAGTCAAGTATGATGAAATCAACGGGATAATGAACTTACCCACTTTGATGAGAGGGTCTCAATTATTCCTCTCGGTGCCACCGTGAAATTATCTCGCGCTGCAATATCACTCGGGTTGGTCTCGGCTGACCCAACCCCATGCAAGCGAAAATATAGGGGCAACATACTTACTGTTGCTCCTAAGTTGCAGAGAGCTCCTATCACTTCAACTTTACCAATTTGTATAGGGAGGGTAAAACTCCCTAAGTCCTGAGCTTTTCTGGCATCTCTGCTCATTACCCTATAGCTGCACTCCTCTAGTTAGTGCCACCTGTTTAACATCCACCCAACCCAACTTTGCTGGCCACCATCTTCAAGTACTTTGAATACTTGGCACTCCCCAAAACATCATGTAAGGGCATTGATGCAAAGTTCTTGGAAAATGACAGAAAACTTTTTAAAACATTCTTGCTCTTTTGGAGTTTCTTGGTGGAAAAGTGGTGGTGGTTCCTGTGCTGGCTGCAGTGATGATTGTGCATTATGTTGCACAACACTTCCGATTATCTCCTGCTGTGGTGATGGAATCTAACTGCACCAGTACTCTTTAACCAGACCTCATTTTCTTTTTTCGGTGGTGCATCAGTGTCACTAGCACACCCTGTGACCATGGGGGCTTTGCTCGCCTGGGGCTTTGTATTTCCAGGTCACCTGGGCAGCCCTCCCCGAGGTCCGTGGCTGAGCAGCTTTCTAATTAACCCATCTGGCTTAGACAGGCACCAACTCAATTTTTCAAATCTGAAGCCATCCGTGCCTGATTCTCTACCAATTGGGTCTGAGAGTTACAATCTTTTGCAACATTCTACTCAATGTTATAAGGTTCGACTGGCCACCTGCCGCCTGTCTTCACGCGCAAGGTTGCCGGTAGCTCTAACTCGATTGCCACCCCATAAAAAATTTGGTTGACTCTACACCCTGTTGTAGGTGTTCCCAAAATTCTAATTATTTCTAAACATTCCCCACAAAGTTGATAGATTCCGGATTTTCCCTAAGATTGTGTGACAGGCTTATTGTTACCACAAATTTCATCAATCGGGAGCCCGTTGAATTGCATTCACCTCGTCCCTCGCGCTGATTCATACTCAAGAAACTGAGTCATTTGATGTTGAAATGATGCCAGATGTGCCGCCAAAGCATTGACACTGTCCACTTCTATCAGCCCCGCGCCTTACCCGCCCTCTCGATGATTCACTGTGCCACTCTATATTTCCCTGAGCAATCCCGTTCAACAGAGTGTACAACTCATCATGGC
Organism: Datura stramonium; assembly: GCA_018107945.1. Classification (NCBI taxonomy): domain Eukaryota; kingdom Viridiplantae; phylum Streptophyta; class Magnoliopsida; order Solanales; family Solanaceae; genus Datura; species Datura stramonium. The sequence continues at coordinate 77,106 of JACEIK010003681.1, read as the reverse complement.
TTCTCCAATGCTTCTGCCTGCCCAATGCAACAGTCTAACAATCTTCGTATGTGGGTCTAGAATCTCTACGAAGGTGTGAGCTAACACCTCATTGGACTGCCGTATGGGCATTTCAAAATGACTTGAATCTCTCCCAAGAAAAATATAGGTTCTCCTCCGGCCTTTTCTTAAAGCTTAATATCTCACTTCTGAGCTTGGCAGTCTTGCCTGAAGGAAGAATCTAATGAGGAACTTCCTTGCAGGTCGTCCTATGAAGTAATGGAATTCGGTGGCCCAGCCTTCAACCACCTCTTTTCCTCTCCCAACAATGAAAAATGGGAAGAGTGTGAGTTCTGGACATAGCCGCGCTGGACACTGGTGGGGACAAAAGTGTCACTGATCTCTAGGAAATTTGTAAGTGTTGCTAGTCCTCATGACTCATTCCAGTGAACTGCCTCAGAGGGATAGAGAGATGGTGGAACCTCGTGGGTCCTCATGGACTGACCCATAGGACCTGGACTAATTCAGCAAATTATCAAGTTCAACTGTTAAATTAACCTTCACAAGTGTTGATTCTAGAAATTTTGGAAAATTCTAATTAAATCTATGGGTGATCATAAAATTATTGAGAAATAATACAATAAGAAAATAGATTTAAGGCCTAATAATCATGCAATGCTACAATTCATAATGGTTCGAGTATGAAACTTCATTTTGTCGTCTAAATATTAAATGCAATGTTCATGGTCTTTTCGAGCCTCTAAACACAAAAACTAGTCTCACACCTACATCGTTGAGCAGGGATATGACGCCCTAATTCATGAGAAATTTAACTACGTGGGATGTGGTTTACGGAGTTCTTGCTCCTTGATTAAGGACTTTCGTACTTCTAATCATTTAACCACTTAGCTTCACAACTACTTCTACGAGCGGTGATGTGACAATTTAAGTTGGTGTTCTACTATCCCATTTTACTAACCAAGCAAGGAAAATTAGGTATAATTTCTATCCTAACCCATAACTTATTGTAAAGATAAGAACTTTCTCCCTACATTCTTATGTTCTAGCCTGGGTTGCTCTTTCGAGCTTACCTAAGCTTAACGAGTTTTTTTTCTGTGGTGATCACATAAAAACATAATAATAAAGAATGTAAGAAAAAGCAACAACTAAAAACTCAAACCAATGAAGAATTCATGTAATAACAATCATATCATGTGGCCTCAACCCTAGAGGAAAGGTTTTAGCCACTCATGTTCGTACAAATACTTAAAAACATGATTAAAGTAGAGTACTTACAAGAATAGTTAAAAGAGAATGAAAATTAGTGAACCTAGGTAGAGTTCTTCCTTTCTCCCTTCACTTCCTTTCCGCTTTTCTCAAGATATTTTGTGATAAAATGATTTTTGAGCTAAGTGTTCTATTTATATTAAATGAAAATTTTGGTCAGCCATGGAATGCCTGTGCCGTGTTGCCCATCACGCAAAGAACAGCCTCGTGGCACCCAGGCTGTTGCGCACTACTAAAATTCTGTCCTCTCGGCAAGTCTTGTGCGAAGCGCCCGCGTGGCACGCTGCTTCTCATGCGTGTCACATGGCGTGACACGGCTTCCATCTTGGCAAGAAAGCCTCGGCGTGGGCATGCTAGGTGAGCCAATGGCCTAGCGTGGCACGCTTAGTGACCTTAGCAAACCCTCTCTCCTTTGCAACTTCATGCCATCTTCCATGCAATGATCTTCCAACTTTTCTCTTATGCGCGAACCATCATATTTAGTTCCTCATGTAAGCATTTTAAACCTACAAAGCAAAGATTAATCGTGCTCTGCTAGTGCATACACAAAAATATTCAAAATTACATGAGAATATACCACTAAATTGACATACTTGACTAAATTAAGTTATAAAATAGCACGTGAGCACGTAATTATGCCTCCAAGATCACAGCATACTACCAGGATAAAAATTATAGTAAGATACCTGTGGAAAGTTAGGTTAATCGCTAGGAGCATGTCCGATTAGTAGTAGCCCTACATTCGTTCTAAGTGAAGGAACTAAATAGTTGTTCTTCTCGCACCTTTCTCTTCGTGTATGAGATATCATTGTCCTAGCATGACCTTCAACCTAATGCTAGGTCACCTGTGCCTCGTTCTTTTTCATCTAAGTCGACGAAGGTTGTACTTCGGCCAGACTATGGCCAAGTGTAGGCACGCGAGGTGTGCCTTTGCGCTATATAGACTGCTTTTAGGGATGAGTAGTGGTCGTATTAGGGCTATAGGCTAGATACACCTTTGAGTGACTAGATTTGTAATGTAGCATAGTATCCCTGGTTGGGTAGATTAGGCCAGACCGCTCTCTCCATGAATAGCTCGTAGGCCGTTAGTTGCACAAACCGCTAACGGAGCTACGATGTCAATGCTTATGGAGCTGTACATTGCTTATTGAGCTACGATATTGTACCACTTACAGAGCTACCGAATCACTTACGGAGTCATATATTATCTATAAGGACTAAAGTAAAGCCTCATGCTGATATTGGAAGTCTACTCTTCTTATGGACTTAGATGTGTTTATATAGATATGAGGCACTTTTACTTTGTTTTCTGGGGGAAAATAGATGTCGGAGTTGAATTGTGCCAAAGATGGAGAAAATTGTAGAAAAGTGGCTAAGTACATACCATCCTAGTATGAGTCATACTGGAGAATCGTGGAAAGGTCCAAGCCAAAAGCCTGGGGCAAAGGCAACTACGGCTCATGATACGAGTCATAGTATTCTCACGAGCCATACCATAGCAGTCACAAAAACTTTAGAAGAATTGCATAGGCCTAAGCCCCCGGGTGGATTGCAGCAACCACGAATCGTGATATCTACCTAATACCCATATCATCAGAACCATGTAAAAGCTCCAGAAGAAGGAAGATAGGCAGGTCTCAAGGTACGATATGAGTCACTGGTCGTAGAACCCAGGTACGAGTCACTCAAGCTTTTATGATAAAGTTCGTAAGATTGCCAAAATTCTCGTATCAAACCATGGCCGATGGTACTACTTGTAGGTGTATGGTACGAGTCATAACAAGTCCCAACACTTAGCTAGATTCAGCAGATGCCAACCAACGTATGAGTCATGGTAAGGACTGTACAATCTTGTTACGGGTCGTAAGTGATGTCGGCGGTAGTTCGGCCAGCTCAGTGTTACTTAGAAAAAGTTCTAAATATTTGTATAAATATATTTTAGGTTATTTTTCTAGTCAGAAGAAGTTTGAGTAATAAGAAGAAATACATTGAGGAAAATTTGTTTTTAGCTTTCTATTTAAGTCTTGGAGATTTTTTTCCTTTTGATTTTATTCATTGTTCTGGAATTATTCTTCATAAATTTTTGTACTAACAAGGGCCTTCAATCATCTTTTGTATGTATTTAATTATGTGTTCTCTATGAATGCTTATAATTATCTTACAATCATGAGAGGTTAAAACCTGCACAACTAGGGTTATGGGAACCATGGTGAATTAAAAACTAGGTTGACGAAGTGATTCCAAATCACAAGCAAACACTTGTATTGTATTCTTCATCTTTAATGTTTCTTAATGGAGCACAATGTTAGGACTTCCCGAATTCTTTACTTGCTTGAACCTAGAGAAGTAGAAGATTAGAAAAAGAGAGTTGCCAAATAAAGCCTTGATCTTTATGGGTTGGCTGTATGCTCTGGAGATGCGGTCGAAGGATAGTTAATTGGCAACCATTAAATTACTGAAGTGAAATCGCCTCATGAGAGACCTAATCCGATGATTGAGTAAAGTCATCTATCGCACGAACTACCACTGGATGAACCCTAGTTATCAAGTTCTACAAGTAAGAATTAGATCACAAGTGTAAAACCCCAAAGTAGCTATGAACCCATGGGGAACACTTATCTTAGTTAATGCATAATCTTGATAAACAACAATTAATTTTCAATATTGTTTATATAATTGCTTTTTATAAATCCTCGAGATAACACTTAAAAACTTAAATACAAGCGTTATTCCCATATCTGACCATATCAGGATTGCCTAACCTTTGTTGGGTTCTTATTGACAAACGTCCTCATCATACTTCTACAGGAGTGTGAGTTTGAGAGTTATTAAAAAGTGGCTCCATTGCCGGGAATATGGCTTACATTTAGAGTAATCATTGTGCTTAAATTTTAGTTGTTATTTCCTCATTTACGTTTTCTTGTTTTTGATAATCTATAGTTGTCCGTTGGTAAATGTCAAGTACTCAACGGAGCGAAAACCTCTCATTCCTCTTGATCTTGAATTAGAGAGAACTTTGTGGTGAATGGAGAACCCCGAGTAGAGACGCTCGTATGGTCAAGAAGCTTGGCAAGTCGAGTTAGTCAAATAAAGTCACACTTCAGAAGCCGAGGATACTAAGAGGAAGTAGTCAATGTTGGCCACCATAGAAGGGGAAATAGAGGCTAGAGATATGCTCTTCAATTCTATGATGAGTGATGACTCGTATATTGATGAAGCTCCGTCAACTGAGCCATGGTACCACCACCTTGTCTCTGGGAAAAGTTCGATATCACTAGTACCATGATACAGTTGTTGAATATGAAAGGGGTGTTTAGTGGTCATGTAGCCGATAATGCTAACCCGCACTTGATGAATTTTTATCGATATATGCAAGGGGCGTATAAAAGTTACTCGGGGTGTAATCTAGGATGCAATGTGCTGAGACTCTTCCCACTTCAGAGAGGCCACTTTATGATTACCTGAGCTACCCAATGACTCCATTACCAATTGGAGGTAGCTTAAATAGGCTTTCCTAGAAAGGTTCTTCCCACCCTCCAAGATGCTATAGTTAAAGGATGAAATTTATAACTTCCTACATAATCAAGACTGAGGAACTGCATGAGACATGGTTTAGATTTACAAGAAGCTGAATTAGGTAAAGCCTAAACCATACAATTTCTGTATGACGCTTGTTGGAAATTTTCGTTAGGTCCCACAATAATAGCACAAAAGTTGTAGACAGTGGAAGGAGGAGCGTTGATGAGTTACACGTGGAAACAAGCTGCCATTATTTTAGACAAAGTGACTAAGTTGAATAGGTCCTCGCTCATATGCGAACATCATTAGACCCGCCTGCCAAAGCATATCATGGGCGTTGGTGCTAGAAAGGTAAAGGCATTGGAAGCTTAGGGTCAGGAACCAGGGTAGGAGCATTCAGATCTGAGGAGGAGGCAAACTTCTTGGACAATGAGGTGGTGGGTTTTCGGGCCAAAATGCAAGGGTCAGATGGGACACTTGGAGCCAAGGTTCTAGAAATCAAGGTCGAACTAGTATTAGGACAAGTACAACTAAAATGGGTATGGGTGGATAGGATCCAAGTCGCAGAGTGTTGAAGGTGCGGCGACGTTGCCAGGAAGATTGAGAAAGAACGATCGATATTGCAACGATCGCTACTTTGTGGCGGTTCCTCCCGGATCACATGAGGTGGAGATTGGACCCCGCATTGGAGAACGTGGGATGGACAGATGTCAAGAAAGTGGTATCCACCAATGATCAGTTGAGGGACATTCGAGGGGAGATATCAGGTATGAACCAAAAAGGCTGAATCACATGCCACAACGATCAAATAGATTGAGCAGCATCTGGTCGATGTCGCCTCGCTAAAACCAAAGGCAGAAGGAAAACTTCCAGAAACATAGTGGAAATTCAAAGAATGATAGTCACCGTATGGTTGTAAATGACGAGTGGAAAGACCAAGTTGATCCCCTCGACCAATTGTAGTTGAGATGGAAGACGAAGAGATTGAGTCATGAGATGATTGTTTGAGCATGATTTACAGTGAAGCCGAGTTAACCGAGACTCCAGCTGATGTAAAGGGAGTTCGGCTGATGGAATGGTGGTAGCCAGGGCCACAAATTTATAAGGTTATCCCACGACCACTGCCACTGTTCCTCAAAGGATGAAAAAGGCGGAAGATGGTAAGTTCCAAAATTTCTATGCTAAATAGTTATCTGTGAACAAACCATTGGTTCAGGAATTGAAGCAGATACCTGGATATACCAAGTTCATGGCTGACCTGTAATCAAGAGAATCAGAACATGAGCTTAGTAGGTAATCTTTGCACTCATTGCAGCCAGAGTTTCATGGTCCTTGCTCAAAAAAAGGAGGATCCAGGTGCCTTCACGATTTACAAAAACAGGACAGATTTTGAGTTTGCAGCTGCACTTTTTGACTTAGGAGAAAGCATCAACTTTATGTCGTTAGCTGTATTCAAACAACAGTTTGTATTCACACCGACGTCAATGTGGCTATTGATGGCAAATCGCACAGCCAAAAGCCAAAGGGGGATTTTAGTAGATGTAATTTGTCAAGGGGGACGATTTCATCTTCAAAGAACTTCGTGAACTAAGATTGCAGATTATTTGAGGTCCCCATTATCTTAGGGTGACCATTTCTGGCCACTGGAGAGCCCAGGATGTTGAAGCTGGCAGCCAATCCAATATTCAAGCTAAACAAAGATAGAGGTCACTTTAACATCCGCTGGCCAATGAAGCAGCTCAATGAGTTTAGGTTGTCTCAATAATCGATGATGATTCTGAGTTTCTTGATGAATTATAAGTAATCAAGAGACTTTCTTCGAGCTGTGACGTTAAATCAAACGCTTCTTAGGAGGCAACCCATGAGGTGGTATGGTGGAAGTTTGAGTAACCAGACCACTCCGCGTTGTACCGCAACGTTAAATCAAGTGCTTCTTGAGAGTAACCCAAGTATCTTAACCTTGATGTATTCGGGGCCAAAAGGTGTGAAACAAAAATCGTGGGAGGAAAATTATTGCACTGCACTCAGTACTATACGAGCCTCGCATTTTACTCGTAAGAGCTTTGTATGAGTCGAGACTAGTCGTGTGGTAAAAAGAAAAGCCTAAATTCATGTTATGGGCTTGGTTATTATTAGACTATACCCGATTGTATGGGTTGTAGTACTACCGAAAGATGAATAGCATCGAGTGCACTGGCTACAGACATTGACTTAAGAGGCAATGCAATGAACACTACCTTCATGGTACGAGTCATAACATGAACGCAGAGGAGCCCTCATTTAAGTTTCCTGATCTTATGCTACAAGTCCAAGGGACGAGCAGTAGGTTCAACTCTACGACTCATGTACGAGTCGTGACGGGCTAATTTAATTCATTTTGACCCGACTCGACCCAGATTCCTAAAATTCTGCCCTAACCTATTTAAATCAAAACCCTCTAGTCTTTAACTCCCACGTGAACATACACTTCGAACCACGAGTTTCAAACCATGATTCTCACACCTGTAACTTAAAATCCCAAGCACCAAGCCGAATTCTTGAAAGATTATATCTGCAGACAACTGCAATTCCTACCCTAATCACTAAAACGAGCAATAAGTCGAGCAAACCCTTGAAAATTTAAGTAATTAAACATGTTTAATTTATGCAATCTTGCTTTGTATGAACTGGATAGAACCTAATGATTCCTTTCTCAAACTCACCAAAAAATGGGTTGAGGAAGATGATCATTAGGTTGTGTAATTCTATTGAATGGATAGGAATTTGAAATGCCAAATACTAAACTTGATTGCTAAAAATGAGTTGCGGGGTATGCTATATGGTTAGTTAAATTGGGTAGGTGTAAAATGGACATTGAAAACCTAAAATAGGAAGTCCGAAAGTAATTCAAATCAAACAAATTGTTTGGTATGAACAATTGAACTATTCAAGGTAAGGACAGCTTCCTAAGCCTCTTATGACTCGTGGTCGCCACTATGACTCTAGGAGGGCTCGTTGGGACTGTCCTAAGTCATTTGTGACTAAACTTGGTGGTATGAAACCTGGCATGAGCCAGGATTCTACTACACCAGACCATGTAATCGCTTGACACTAGTCCTCCATCGATTGGCGTCGACGCTAATGACAACACCCTTAGTGCAGACAGAGCAGCCTAGTGGCGTGTATTATGTCGATATATGATAACGCTCAAACTCACACTTACCGAGAAAGTATGAAGCTTAATGTTATCAATAAATCAACTAAGAGGTTGGGATCAAAACTCAGGGAATAGGGTAAGATCTAGAAAAATGCCGGTAATTGAACTTGTTGGAGAGTTATCTCCAAATTTGGGGTTTTTTAAAGAAAACAATATTAAAACAAGATTATAATCAAGTTGTTTAAATCAAGATTTGAAAACTTGGGTAAGTGTTCTCCATGGGCTCATAACTACTTCGTATACACACACAGATCAATTTCAATGCTTACTTGTAGAACGCGATAACTAGGTTCATCCAAACAATTGGTTCGCCTACCGGATGACTATACTAATCACCGGTTCAGGTCCCATGAGCGATTTCAAACTAACCGTTATCAATATATTCAAAATTTAACTTTTACGAATTACGCCAAATTAATACAATGATCATAAAGACCAAGGCTTTGTTATAACTTTTTTCCCAATCTCTACTTCTCTAGGTTTAAGAAAGTAAAGAATTCATGCAAGTTCTGAATGCTGTACACTGTTAAGAAATGTTTAAATATGAAGATAATATAATACAAGTGTTTATCATTAGTTTTGATCACTTTGTGTAACCCTATTTTATTAATCCACCATGGTTCCCACAACCCCTAGTTGTGGAGGTTTTAGCCTCCCATGGTTGTAAGATTACAATTTGCATTCATAGACAAATGCATAATTAAATACTTACAGCAACAATTGGAAGAAAACCGGATCTGAATATCAAAGAACAATCTTAAGAACAATGTATGAAATCAAGAATATTATCCCAAGAATTACTCCCAAAACATGATAAAATTCACAAATATTATTCTTCACATGTCTACTACTCAGTTTTCTATCTTCTCTCGACTAAAAGAAAACATAATCTATTTATAAAGATATTAGAAACCTTTTCCTAAGCTAATAGGAAATTTTCCATATCTGGTGCCGACTATGTAACCACTGGTCCTACGACCCATAGCAGGATTGTACTGTGTCGACTCTGGATTCTCATACGCCTTGGTCAGCCGCAGATTTGCTAAGTGTTGAAAGTTGGTTCGGCGTAAGGGCGATCACGCACTTCTTAGACATATTTTTCCTGTACTTTACTATATTTTGAGAATAGATTATATGTGTTTTATGTGTTTTATTATATATTTATGAAAAAAGCTAATGCAATATGATTAGACGCTTTCAGGGCTTAAAGTGATGATTTTGGGCTTGGAGGCTTAACAATGCAAGAATGGCAACAATGGTTGACAAGATGAATATATAGAAGCTGGCAACGACGGGCATAGTTGCTATGGCCTACATGCCGCACAGCCATTTCGGCACAACTAGAGGTGCTCCGCAAATTCGTAGCATTTTGGTGTTATGAGCGGTACAAGGCATAGGCAAGTTTGACGTCAAGTCAAATCCTAATTCAACTAGGAAAAGGATCTTCCAATCCCAAATCAAATCCGCAAAGGAACAAAGAAAAGCATAAATCTACTATTATAAATAATTTTTTATTTATTTGTAATAGAGGCAGATGAAGAATAAGTCTTAAATTATAAGTTTTTAGTTCACGACATACTTTGAGAGAATTGTTGAAAATGCTTCCTTATTTGTGCAATAATCAAGTGAGTTTCTTCCTATCATCGTTGTAAGTATTAATTTACACATTTGTATATGAATGTAACAATTTTACTTATAAATATGAGGAGGCTAAAATCTCCACAACTAGGATTATGGGAACCATGAGATTAATCAAAAAACTAGGGTTTGCACAAAGCGGTTCTAAACCAATACTAAACGCATTGTATTCTTCATGCTTAAATGTTTCTTAATGGTGCGCAACATTAGGACACACCTGAATTCTTTATTACTTGAGCCTAGAGAGTAGTAGAGAGTAGGAAAAGAGAATTACAACAAAACTCCTGATCTTGGTGATCATTGTATTAACTTGAGTTGTGGTCAAAGGGATAGTTAAATTTGAAAATTGATGCAACTGTTAAATTGAAATTCATCATGAAACCTGACTCTGGTTGGAGTATAGTTATCTGAATAAGGATGAACCAATCATTGGATGAACGTTTAGTTATCAGTTCTACAAGTAATGTATTGGATATATCACTAGTGTAAAACCCAGTAGTTAAGAATCCATGTGGAACATCACCCTAGTTAATTGCATTAATTTGAAATCAACCTTCAATTTCTCCAATATTTCTCATTACTTTTATAACCCCCCCCCCAGGATATAATTGACCTAAAAGTTTAGATACTAGAGTTCTTCTATTTCCTTTCGTGTTCTCTGTGGGATCGACCCCAACCTCTAGTTGGGTTCTTTATTGACAATGTCCACTTTATACTTCAAGAGTGAGTTTTGAGTGTTATAAAAAAAGTGGCCGCCATTTTCAGGGAATCTAATAAAATTAGATTAACTCTTGTGTTTAACTTTAGTCTTTATTTCCTTTTTATTTTTCTTTATTTTCCGACGTGTCACAGGGCAGCATGGTGTCATGAGGCCAAGATGACCACGGCTTACCTTGATGAAGTCCGAGTAATCAAGATACCCGTCGCTCCGCACGCAATCAGGTACTTGGGAGGCAACCCAAGATAAATTTTTTGTTTTTATGTGTTTGCTCAAGTGTGCAAGTGATATGTTATGAGTTCTTCTTTCACCTCTTTTTTACTATGCTTTATTCCTTTAGCACCGGGAAAATGTGACTAATTAAGTGTAGGATGGGAGAAGTGAACTTCATATTGCCACATTCCTTTAATTGCTAAATTTGCACATGGTAGGCCTAGTTTTTGGGAGTTATGAGTTATCTTGCATGTTTGGTTAGTTTGTGTATTTTTTTAGTTTTATTTATTTTGGGTTCCTCCGATTTTTATTTTCGTACTTTTCCGAAGGATAGTCCCTTAGAACCGATTAGAGAGTCTAAATCTTTTTTTATTCATTGACCATGACTTTGCTTGATGATGGATGGATGACGACACCTTATGTGGTAAATTAATTAGGAAGAACAATACTTGGACCTTCGTATGCTAGGGTGCTTCAATTTCAGGTATCATTGAGACTTTATTAAATTCACTAAAATGCACATGAAAAGGTAGAAATACTAGTCTTTGGAACTTGACTCTTGTGCTTGAAAAGAAAAAAATGGGCTTAATTATGTTAGGCATGCAATATAGAATATATGTGTTCATGTGATCTTGATTTCCATTGTTAAAACATCCATTTTGTGCCAATGTGTGAGAATTTTTTATATAATTCTGTGCTTGTAAATTGATGTCAGAACTGTCCTGGCTATGTTTGCAAAGAGAGAAATAAGAATGATGGATTTAGGAAGTGATATAGGTATATATTTGGTAGCCTTATTTTTATTCTATTTTACCTACCTTGATTGTAATTATCCTAATTAACAATGTTGAGCTTTAGCCTTACCTTTTGATAGCCATATTACAAACTTAATCCCTTTTTGTTCTATTGACTTGTATTTGATCCAAATGACTCCTAGAACGCTTTAATAAAATAATTGTATGAAAGGACTCATAATTGGAGAAGGAAGGAAAAATCAAAAAAGTGTGGTGAATTAGAAGAAAAGAAAAGGGTGAAATTTGCTAAACAAGGAGGGTGATTGTTAATGGGAAACAAAAAGAAGAAAGAGCTTGAAAAATTGATAATGAAAAATGAGTGAATGAGCTTAATGTTGAAAGAAAAATATCCACTAGTCACCTAAGTTGAAAATTGAAAATAAAAGTAGGTATAAGGAGAAACTTGGGAAACTAAGGAATGTGTTAAAAATCAAAGCAAGGTGGAAGTGATGAAAAGTGCTTAGAGATTAGTTACTATCCGCCAAATAGTTCCTATCCGTCCCTTAGCCTACATCACAACCAACTTAATTCTAATTGTTCCTTGATTCAATTCTATATTGTGGGTATTATAACAAAGGGCAAGCCTATGGGTCGTCTTTGCATGTTGGTTGAGTTCTTTGAGAGAGTGAGCGGAAATTATTTTATTTATGCCCAAGTTTATACACCTATATCTTGTGTGTGAAAGGGCATCTCTCCAAAAATAATGAATCAATTCAATTGAATTTAAGTTAAATTTTTTAATTGCTAAATTACATATAATTCATGTTGGCCCAAAATATGTCTTGATGAGTTAGTTTTCAAAAGTTAAGTGATTTCGAACTTTGACATTTCAATGTTGATCCTATATGCATGTGAGTAAATTACAGAGTTTAATTATATCTTCAAGGATCCTAAATGTAAGTAGACTTGTTCGTAAGATGAATTTTTAAAAGAGTCGGGAAGTAGTAGATTATTCGAGGACAAACAATAGTTTAAGATTGGTGTTGATGAAGAGCGTACCTACGCACTTCTAAGCCATATTTTGGCTTGTACTATACTATGTTTTGAGAACAAATTATGTGTGTCAGAGAAGCGTGTTTTATGATATATTTGTGAAAAGAGCTCAATGCATTAATATTTATTTAGACACTTTAAAGGCTTAAAGTGATGATTTTGGGCTTGCTTGAGGCTTAACAATGCAAGAATGGAAAATGGGCCAAGATCTGGGATAACTCCAGATAGTTGGCAAGGCATTGCATAGCTGTGTTATGGCCCATGACTACGCCTATTTTGGTGCAACTAGAGGCGCACCATGTTCATCGGTCTAGATGACTACACGCAAGTGCACGTGGTCGAACAAGTAGTAAAATGGCTAAGTAAGCCAAGTATCGATCCTGCTGCGGACTCGGACCAAGGTAACAATCGGATCTAGTGTCAATGAACTTTAACTCAAAATGCGTAATATACAAAGGAAGAAGATTTTGGGATTTTGTTTCCTAATTTATACTAAATCTAAACGAATATACAGTTTGAGTCTGAACTATAGTTATGAGTATGTTGAGGCTAAAACAAACATGTAGGGAAGTAATTTATCGATACAATTTGATTAATCTTACTGCTGTTGTCAAGAATTATTGGTTTATGGATTAAAACTTCCGTATTTAACCCAACTTAAGAATCATGAACCTTCCCACCTACATTTCGTGATAAAAGAAATTCATGTTCTAGCCATACAAACCGATTCCGTAGTTGACTAATACGACTTTCAGGTATATTTCTATCCTGGAAGGTAAATCAATTCTCAAGATTTTCCCTAAACTAAGAAAAGATCATATCCTATCAATTCACAACTTTCCAATTTCTTTCTTTCGAGTGAAACTCACTTTAGATACATTAACATTGGCCAAACATCAATGCAGTAAGAACAAGAATTAATAGAACAAATCACAGGAAGAAAAGATGAAAAAACCAAAATGATCACAATTACATTTCAATTAAGCAAATGTTCTTAACCTCAAAGAAGAAGTGAATTTAGCCACTCATTTGTAGATTAAACATCATAAAATGAGGGAACTATACAAACAATTGAAATAGAAGATGACAAGAGATAGAGAAGAATCTAAGATTTTTATCCCCTCAACTCGCCTGTAACCCACGTCTTTCCTCAACCAAGTCAGAATAATTAAAATGAACCTAAGTGTTCTATTTATACCGGTGGGAATTTTTCCCTATCACTGAATAACGTGGTCACTGATTGCATCGCGGAGCACCGCTCCGTGACACGGGGCACGAACGCGGACCCTCACTGGAATCCAACCTCCAGGTATTTATGCCCAACGTGCCACGGCGTGCAACGTGCGGGGCTTGGCCAACGTGCCACGGCTCCAACGCGTACCTTCACTAGGAACCTCCATGTTCCGTAATTATGTCCAATGCCAATGGAGGCAACACGGACCTCTCTGGAATTTGGCCAAGTTTAATCATCTGCAGAATGGTTCTCCGCGATGGTAGTGACACGGCCCCCATCTCACAGCCTCCTTATTTGGCTGCACCTTAGCCTTTCCACCGCACGCCTTCGAGTTCATTCGATTCTCCCAACATGCATCTTAGCTTCATAAAATTACATTTTTCCCGCAAAACAACGCTAATCATGTTGGTTAGTATAAATTCACATTTTAACTACAATTACATAGTCGCACAAATAACGATAGATAAAAAGTCGAAATGAAGCATTTGATATCATTTGGGCATATAACGCTTCCAAGATCAATAATCTCCCACACTTAAATCCTTGTTCGTCCCTCGGCCAATAATCTCACACCTCATGCAATTGACACTCCACGCATAGCTACTTTGGCTCGACAATTCAAGTTTTCACGGTTATACCGATTATTTACTATAGCAAATCATCAAGAAAAACACAATATCTCCTCAATACAATGACATTCAACACATCAAGACCTCCTAGACTCAAGCAAGAATCGACTTTACAGTATCGGCAAACTCATGCAAATCATTGATCAAGATATCTGAGACAAAAATTCAATCTCTTGCTCTGCAAACTCACAACATGTATATAGCCTCTCTTGCAGAACTCCAGATGAATCAAAACATTATAGTGCAGGGCAAGGAGAAACAATGATTTTGCTTTCCTGTAATTCACATGCACCATGTCATGAACTAAGCTTGCTTCTAGTGTATTACTCCACTAATATAAGGGACGCGATGTAAGATCACATGTGACTTAATAGGTTGTAATGTAAGCTACTAACTAGCAAAGACAATAACCACACAGCAACTAGCATCCAAGGCTTGGATATACATCCCTAATCATGTGACAGGGCATTGTCTCTTCCTTCATCCTCCCATTCTTGAAGTCTTTCATTTTTGTCCTCATTTCTTTAAGCACTCTACTATAGAATAATAACAAGTGATGCATCTTCGTTTATTTGACTTAATAAAGTGTGTCTTTGATCTTTCTTTTCTTTCAAATACTTCAGTTTTTTCACTTTTCACAATTTACCTTGCCACCGTAAAAATTATTTTTCTGTGTTTGTTTTGATCAAATCATGATAAGAAAGAAGTGGGTTGCTCTGTTTGGTACCTTTTCTATCAGTGAAAACAGTTTGGAGGCTCAATGGGCTGAACAGACAGGGTTCATGGTGGTATGATAATGAAAAAAAACTTTTGACGGTAACAAAGAATGCCTTATATCCTTCACCAAGATGATCTTCATTGCCACTAATAAAGCCTTCCAGATGTAATTCATGTAATGGTATGGAAATGCACCTGGAAATCTCTATCACACACTGGCTGTGGGATGTTCAACTCAAAAGATAAGAGCTCTATACTTTCAATCAGCACTGAATTCAAACATTATACTTCAAATCAAACCAACTGAATCCTAAAACCAATCAATAGGCTACAAAGTTTCATGTTTTCATAAGAACTACCTTTACTTCTAAATACTGCCATACAGATGAATTGGTTTCAATCAAGCAAGTAGTTATAAATTATAGGGATACAAATAAATAAAAGAAATAAATGAAATGAAAAAATCATATCTCTATTTAATTATATTTCTGGATTGTTGTCATCCACTTCACCATAGGGAATGGTCAATATTATTTTATCAACTAGAATGGGGAATTATTCTCAAGAAAGTACCAAAAAATGGATACCAAAACCTACAAAAATAATTAATTAAATTTTTTTTAAAATACTGATAATTTTTATAAACCAAAATATTATAAACATATACAGCCATAAAATAACAATCAACATGAGTATATGAATATCTTCATGATCGCATTGTGCATAAATTGATTGCAATTATTAATATGGAAATACAAAATTCGCTGGGTCACAATTTTTCCAATGCACGTTTAATAAAGTACATAAACAATACCAAATTGTTCAGCATCTAATACCTCATCAAGATTAACCCACGACTGTTCCTGAATGGCAATTCGAAACACAAAAGTAGGTGGTGGAACTCCCATCGAACTGGCGATTTGACTTCTTTCTGCTGCGTGCTGTTGCTCATCTCATCGAGTCGCCCCCTGTTGCCTTCAACTGACTTGAATGCTTTCTGAGTCTCCACGGCGGTCTCTCACTGGGGATATCATTGCCTGCATAGCTCACAAAAGCTTTGCCTCTACCTGAAGACAGAGCTCTGGTAATGCCATGGGTAGTCCAAGTCGAGCTGCCACAATCACTTGCTGCTGGTCACAAGGTACACTGTAACATTCACCTGAACATGCAGGCCAAGAGACGACGCATCCTGCAGCATGTTTCGCCAACAGGTGAGAACTGCCTGGAGGCTGCTGGGCACAGTCTGGTCTTTGTGACGCCCACGGCACGCCTTATCCATCTAGATGTAGTCTAGGGCCTCTTCCTCAATATCCAGGCCCTGCAGGAACATGGTCAGCAAGCTACCAAACCCGTACCGTGCCCTTGATGCAAACGTGGCTCTTCTTCTGTGTATGAGATGATCACCGCCCAATATTAATCTCCAACCTCATCGTGGCATATAATTAAGCACACGACCTGGGTGACATCTGTCATGTGTGCACCCTGATCAGGCAGGAACACACGCAATTTTATTTATCGGCTTCGCTCATTACGAGGGAGGCAATGGTCTTAGCAGAGCTCTCTCAGTCACTCACCACATGAGAGAGCCTGGCCTTGCAGAGTGCGTCTGATATTCGTGATATGGTGGAGGAGTGTTTCAGTTGCTGGAGTACATGGTGCTTCAACCCGCGCCCAAAATGGTATTTCTCTGTGTGGGTCTAAAAAGCAATAATTTGCCCTTATCTTGACGGTGTGACTGCGGAGCGTCGGGTTCCAGTTGGCGGTAGAACCTGAATCAACTGAAGATTGCACTCCTTGGGCTCTCAAAGATGAAGTTCAGCCTGCAGCAATAATCCGCAATGACTGGGAATTCCCGTGCTGGTCAGCCTCCTGCAATGTGCTCCCTTGTGAAGTATTTGTTCTCCTTATGCTTTGTGTACCACTTCTTCCCTTCGTCAGTCACCCATTGGGTTCCGTATTGACGGCGTTGACCGTGCAGAACCACTGGTGCTGACCGCTGCTCCTGGCCTCGATCCTTCTCCCGGGCCCGGGCTGTAGATGCGCCTTACCTTTGTCTTGCCCGCTTGCCATTGTTCCCTCACAAATCAAGCAGACATTCCCAATGTTAGTCAAATTAAATTAGCTCCTGACTAAGGTTGGGTTGCTTAGGCCACCCCACACTTAGTCTTAGCCACAATCACAACAATACGGCAAGACAATCTTTCTTCAAATTTACAAAAATAAACAACATGCTTCGTGTATTCAGAGAACTGACAGGAGGTAAACTCTATGTACTAATTAGACTTGCATAGCTAATCACAATATTACCATCTATACCACTTCATTACCTAGCACTTAAAGGAAAATTTCTATCAACAAAACCTATGCAATTCACCAATTTCTATACAATTTCATACTTCAAATCCATCGTGTCTTTAGGCATATTCACAGTAAGCATAACACAATTCACCTTCCCCAACATGCACAACCCAACAAGAATTTCATTTCAAACTCAATTTAACTTCTTCATATTCAACCCAACTCCAGCTACCACCCCGCAAAATTCAACCCAACATGTATTTACCCAGTTCATATAATCACAATGATACTACGAACGTTAATCACAACTTAATTGAAATCTGTTTAATTTACACTTAGGTGCGTTTACTCACCTCACATGCTTAAAACCAAAATTGAGCAAAATTGAGGTTGAGTTCAAGAACATACCTTATCCATGATATTGAAGAAAAGTTGAAGAAATTTAGTTCAGGTCCATGTCACGTTGAGGAAGGAGGGGTTTTAGGGTGTTTGTTTGAGGATAGAAGAATAGAAAAATGAGGGAAAATGGGGTTAAAAGTGAGATTTTCGCTGGTCACCCGTGAACTTACAATAGCTCAACGTCACGGGCGGTAACGTATGAGCACCTCTCCGTGACACGGAGCCATCGCGTGTGTTCTGGAATTTTAAAATTTCAAAATTACATCAACGCAGTCACGGAGGGAACGCGGAGGCCCTCCTCCGTGACACAGCCATCGCGTGGGCTCACCGCTGGCCACCTTTTATTTTTTTCTTACCTCGATTTTTCCTTACATCTTGCATTTGTTCTCCTTTCAACTCTGAAAATCATCTCATGACAAGAAATTAGTTAGAATTCCAAGGTTTTAAACACAACACAATATTTTTATTTTATTTACATTTTTATCTTCTTTTCTTTTTCTTTTTAACTAACTAACTACTTCCTAATTACAAATATACAACATTTCACTGTTGCCTCGCAAATAAGCTTGGTTTACCTTGGTCGTGGCTCGACGGCCATTTAAGCTCAATCAGCTCCCTAGGGTGATGAAACGTTTTCTGAACAACGCCCCCACCCATATCATGCTTACACCGATGCCTATCAACTACAACCAGCATCTCGATCTGCTTGCCACAACCCAGCTTTGGGGGATCCTTCACCGGTGGTTTCCCAATGGCTCCTGTGAACCCAACACTTCGAGAATACCAGCCTGACTGCTAACGCACCACCGAGAGTTCTCGTACACGGCCGGAAGCTTTGTGGCCTTGTACACATCAAATACCTCCATTGTCGTGCGCCCGCATGGTTAGTCGCCCAGCCTACATCAATTAGCGTCTCCTGGGCTGCCAAGAAAGGACGTCCCAAATAAATGGGACTTCCGTACTGGCTCAAAATCCAGCACGACGAAGTCTATTGGGAAGATAAGGAGCCCACTTGCACCAAAGACGCCCTCCACAATGCCATCTCGGTCCGGCCAAAGAACGATCCGCTAATTGCAAGATCACTATCGTTGGTCTAGGACTCGCTAGCCCCAACTTGAATACTTCATGTCGGCACTGGGTTAATGCTCATCTCTAAATCACATAATCCGCGAGCTCGGATATCGTCCACTTTAATTAATGTAAAGCTCCAGGTCCTTGAGCTTTTGTGGGCAACCTGTTTGTATCCTGAAGTGCACTGCAAGAGCCACCGTCGCACTTTACCAACCTGCTTTTGTTTGCCACGATGTCCTTGATGTACTTTGCACTTTGGCACTCTGCAAACATCAACAAGAGGTAAATTAATGTGTACCGCTTGAGCACCTCCATGAACTTTTGAAACACGCTTCCTCCTTGTGTTTCTATAATTTCAGGAACGAGGGTGGTGGGTCTTTCTAATTCAGCTTCCTTCCCCTCCTCATCAATGTGCTCCTCTCATTTTCTGCTGCCCTGACTATTGAGGTGGTCTTTCTCTGTTCCACCTCCTTGCTGTAAACCACTCCTTGTGGTCACCGCATTCACTCGTTGGGGTTTGGGCCGCTGCTGTCACCTGGGTCCCCTCTCGTCCTGGTGTTTTAATTCAGCTAGTTGCCTAAACTGATACTCCAGCGCCTTAGTAGCTAACTGATTGTACTTCACATCGGCTACCAATTTCACATAGTCAGCCCGCAATTGAGCTTGGTTAGCTATCAGCTGTCTGAACATTTCCTCACGCTGGGTGATGTGGTGGAGGAGGTGCATTGTTGCTCTTGCATCAGACTGATAGTTCTGCTGCCCTCCTTGATTTCTCTGCGCCCCCCTGACTCGAACTCTGCCCTTGATGGCTGTTACTACCCCAAGAGAAATTTGAGTGACTCCTCCGCATTTGGAGTTGTGGTTGTTGCCATACCTAGTGATTGCTTTCCGTATATTACCAACAAAGTCATTGAATCAGGATTCGCCCACAACACTGTTGAGTGCCCATTACTGCTGCACACTTCACAACAAATCATGACTATCTACTAGGCTTGAGATCGATTCAAGCTCATATTGTCAAGTGGATGTCGAAAGGTTGATTTTGTAACGCAACTATCTGCGGCAAATAGATAGATCTAAAACCATCCACTTCTAAGACTCCACTTCTCGCTTCTTGTTCCTCCTTCAGAAGAGTCGCATTCCACTCCGGATTTCCCTGCCAAATACGATTTAACAAAGGTTCCAAACTCTCCTCATAAGTCTTTCTAATGCTTGTCCCCCAGCTACTGTGTCTAACAATAAGATTTTTGTGTGGGGTTCCAAACCCTCTATGAAAGTATGCACCAGCACATCATTGGATTGGTGATGATGAGGACAATCCCGCAACATTGATTTGAATCTTCTTCCCAAGCTTGATACGCATTCTCCCCTCTCTTTGTTTAAAAACTTAGAATTTCCAATTTCTAAGTCTTGCTGTTTTACTGATGGAAAGAACTCGTATCAAGAATTTCCGTGCAAGATCATCCTAAGTGGTGATGGAATTTGTGGTCAAATTTTCAACCACCTCTTGCTTCTCCAAAATGAAAATGGGAATAATGTAAGCCCGACGTAATCCGATGACACTCTAGCGGGGATGTAATCAAGCGTTTATCTCCAAAAATTTTGGAGATATTGTTGTGGATCCTCGTGAGGGAGACCTATGAACCTCTACTGCAGCAAGAATTTGCACTATATTCGTTTAAGCTCGACTCCCTCCCTCCGCTCAGGTTTGCGAATGCTAGATGTAATGTTGTTAGCATGTGGATTGCCACTTCTTGCAAACCGGCCTAGCTGCCATTTCCCTTGGGCACTACCACCGCCTACAAGTGTGATTCTCATGGTTGTTCCTGTGGATTATCTGTCTTCGAGCAACTCAGCCTTTCTCTCTAGAGAGCTTCTCTCCTTGACGATGGAATTGTCTTTTCGCCTCAAGTATGAATCACCAGCTCCTTGTCTCTCTTCCAGTGTTCACCAGAATTTAATATCTGCAAAAGACAGTCTAAGACCAAGTTGTCAAGACTAATATAGAAATTGTAAACTATCACTTAAGAAAACACTTTACCAATTGCCAGTCCCTGGCAACGCACAAAACTTGTTCGTCGGTTCAGATGACTACAATGCAAGTGCACGTGGTCGAACAAGTAGTAAAATGGCTCAAGTAAGCCAACATCATCCTAATGTGGATCGACCAAGGTAACTGAATCTAGTGTCAATGAACTTTAACTCTTAAAATGCAGACAACAGTGTAAAGAAGATTTTGGGATTTTGTTTCCTAATTTATACTAAATCTAAACGAATATACAATTTGAGTCTGAACTATAGTTATTAGCATGTTGAGGCTAAAACAAACATGTAGGGAAGTAATTTATCACACACTTGATTGAATCTTTCCTTCGCTAGTCAAGAATTATTGCCTTCATGGATAAAAACTCTCATATTTAACCAACTAAGAATCATGAACCTTCCACCTATATTTCTGTGATAAAAAGAAATTCATGTTCTAGCCACAAAAACCGATTTCGTAGTTGACTAATACGACTTTCGTATATTTATCCCGAAGGTAAATCAATTCTCAATTTTCCCAAACTAAGTAAAAGATCATATCCTATCAATTCACAACTTTCCACCCTTTCTTCGAGTGAAACTGGACTTTTGATATACATTAACATTGGCCAGACATTAATGCAGTTAGAAATAAGAATTAATAGAACAACCATGGAAGAAAAGATGGAAAACCAAAATGATCAATAATTACATTTCCACTACAAATGTTCTTAACTCAGCAAGAAGTGACTTAGCCACTCATTTGTGGATTAAACATCATCATTTGAGTAAACTACATAAACAATTGAAATAGAGGAGAAAGAGATAGAGAAGAACCCTAAGATTTTCGGCCCCTCAACCGCCCGTAACCCACGTTCTTTCTCAAACTTTCTGCCGAATAATTAAAAATGAACCTAAGTGTTCTTTTATACTGGTGGGAATTTTTCGAATAAGCAACGTGTCACGGATTGCATCGCGGAGCACTGCCCGTAACACGGCACGAACGCGGACCTCAGTAGAATCCAGCCCTGTGTATTTATGCCCAACGTGCCACGGCGTGCAACGCGGGGCTTGGCCAATGTGCCAATACCTAACGTGTACCTTCACCGGTCTCCATGTTCCAGGTAATATGTCCAACGTGCCACGGAGGCAACGCGCACCTCCTCTCGAATTTGGCCAACTTTAATCATCTCGGGGGCAGAATGCCTTCACATGGCAGCGTGACACGGCCCATCAAGGAGCCCCTTAATTTGTTGCATCTCCTTAGCCTTTTCCACCGCACGCTTTCGCAGTTCATTCCCGATTTCTCCTAACAAGTAATCTTTAGCTTCATAAAAATTACATTTTTCCTGCAAACAACGCTAATCATGTTGGTTTTGGGTTTGGAGGCTTAACAATGCAAGAATGGCAACACGGGTTGACAAGATGAATATATAGAAGCTGGCAGCGCACAGGCATGGCAGGGCTCATGCTGCACAGCCATTTCGCACAACCAGAGGTGCCCACCAGCATTTTGGTGTTAAGGAGATGCACAAGGCATAGCCAAGTTTGGACGCTCAGAAAGCCAAAACCCAATTCAACTAGGAAAAGGATCTTCAAATTCCAAATCAAATCCATGAAAGAACAAAGAAAAGCATAAATCTACTATTATAAATACCCTTTTTATTTATTTGTAATAGAGTGTGCTAGATACAAATAAGTCTTGAATTAAAGTTTTAGTTCTACTTACATACTTTGAGACGATTGTTGAATTGTTCTTCCTTATTTTAGCAATAATCAAGTGAGTTTCTTCCTATCATCGTTGTAAGTATTAATTTACACATTTGTATATGAATGTAATAATTTTAATATAATTATGAGAGGCCAAAATCTCCATAACTAGGATTATGGGAACCATGATGAACAACAACTAGGGTTTGCAACAGCGGTTCTAAACCAATACTAAACGCTTGTATTGTATTCTCTTCATGCTGAAATGTTTCTTAATGGTGCGCAACGTTAAGACATGCCCGGATTCTTTAATTGCTTGAACCTAGAGAGGTAGAGAGTAGAAAAAGAGAATTACAACAAAACCCTGATCTTGGTGATCATTGTATTAACTTGAGTTGTGTCGCAAGATAGTTAAATTTGAAAAAAATTGGATAACGGTTAAATTGAAATCACCTATGAACCCGACTTTGCTATTGAGTATAGTTATCCAACAAGGATGAACCATCTATTTGATGAACCCTAGTTATCAGTTCTACAAGTAATGTATTGGGATATATCACTAGTGTAAAACCTGAAGTAGTTAAGAATCCATGGGGAACACTTACCCTAAATTAATTGCATTAATTTGAAATCAACCTTCAATTTCTCCACAATATTCTCATTACTTTATAATCCCCCCCTGTGATATAATTGACCGAAAAGCTTAGATACTAGCATTCTTCTATTTCCTTCCCCATATTTCATGTGAGATCGACCCCAACCTCTAAGTGGGTTCTTTATTGACAACATCAGCTTCATACTTCAGTATGAGGTGTGGTTTGAGCATTATCACTCGGTACGACTCGTAGGACTACTTCCGGTTTACCCCGGAACTCGATATCTTCTAAAATTTACCACGAGTGTTGTGGTATGACTCATACCTTCTTCTATGACTCAAACTATTTGTTATGTCTGAAGTTCTGCCAAGTATTGGAAGAATCTTCTGAAGTTCTCTATGGTCGTATGTTGGTGCCAATGACCGTGAGTCCATCCGTACCAAGAGACTTCCTTCATGCAAATTTCTCAACAATTCCACAACTCCCAGTTACGGCTCGTAATATCTTGGTACAGCTCGTAATGAGAGTCGTATATTGCCTTCCTCTTAATCCAGCCTTCTAACTTTCACCATGTTTCTCAAGATTTGGCTCGTACAATCAAGGTGCGGCCTGCATCAGACTGTACTTGCCTCGCTTTTCTACATTTTAAGCTTTTTGCACATTTTTTCTCCAATGCTTATTTTTCCTGTTAAAGTAAAGTTCCTCATATCCATATAAACATACCTAAGTCCATGTTATTTTCTTTATTTTCAATGTCGAAAGTAAACTTACAAGACATCAAGAAATGCCATCAGAATATTCCTAGGGTCATCACTGCCGAGAGATCCAAGATCGGGATTTGGGATTGAGAACTACCATCTAATCTCCTGATTCTCGTGTTTAGATTATGCATAGAGGCAGGCCTTAAGGGAAAATGGAGGCTGATACTCCGATTGGAGGCCAGAGGATGGACATATATAAGTCTAATTCGGGATGAATGAACCCTAAGTGGAGCCGGTGTTAGACTTCCTACCACAGCCCAAGCATTCACGGGTGTTGAGGGCGCAAGGATATTGATGCCCTACCTCAGTGAAGCAGATGAGATGCCAGGATAGAGGTCAGCCACACAGAGGTGCTGCTCCTAGTACTTCATCTCGCACCTACGACAAGTCTTTCGATTGCACTTAGCCGGGTATATATTGGTCCCATGAGTTCCTCCTTAAGATTGCTAAAAGGATGACAATGACAGAGAGAAAGGTCCAATATATGATAGAGAACAAGACTGGGTCCAAGTGGAGATTGAAGAGGCGGCGGGTGTTGCATGGTCGGATAGATAGCTTTGAGCGTCATTTCAATGAGCACTTAGCCAGCGTTTTTGACACAGAAGCCCAGTGGAGGAGTTGGGGGCTCTTCGGGAGCCAAGTGACCGGAGCTTGTCATCTAGACAACCGGCGATTTTAGCAGCCCCCACTCTTCTAAAATTAAATGCTGAGCTCGGTGAGGAGCTATATTTAGAGGCATATTAGGTCCTGTCTATGGTTAGTGGAGGAAACGGTTAGGAAGAGGGTCTTGGAGGTGTTGGACGGAGCTCTAAAGAGAAGAGGAAACAGAAGGAGAGCAAGTAGGCAAGAGTGGAGAGCCTATGAACTTGCAACGCATATATGTTGGAGTTGCAGGAGTGAGATAGAGGACGATCGGGAGCTCCACTACATCGCATAGAGAGTGCTTGATGGTGGTGCGGACTCCTTCTGAGAGCCACCATCTAACGTATTGATACTGAGGTCGCGAGGTAACTACTACTATTGATTCGGGGTAACTACTACCCCAATTGGCATCCCATTGAGTGCACCGGCCATCGCTAGCACCACTATTGTGAAGGAGGTAGTGTGTCATGCCCTAGTGCATACCCCGGACGAGACACGATACTTGAGCCGCGGGTAAATTCCCAAGCAACCAATGGTCTATCATAACACTGGCACTATGAATAAAAACATATGGAAACTTTAAAGTAATAAAGCAAAACATTTATGAAGAAGAACTAAATCATAAAGTTTAAACATCTTAAACAAAGTTGAAAATCAAACTTGTCTCGTGTCTCGAAAGCCATCCATTCGATGAGTTGTTGGGACAAGACCCCAAATCTGCCGAAGTCTAATTGAAAGAAAATATAACTGAAAAGAAATAATCCTTGTCCTCCAAAGATGAGGACTCACCACCTGATGCAGCTGAAAACTTTTGGGATGCAGATTTGCTAAAGGTGCCGAGACTGAGAACTCGGCAACGTATCATAAAATGATACAGTATAAAAGGTATGTGTTAGTAATTTGAATGTACTAAGTAAATAGGAGAAACCATAACACGAAGGATGAAACATTTGAACTATAAAGACATGTAATGACCAATCAAAATGCTAAATCAATATACCGAAATGGCCGAATGACCTTCGATGTTCAAAGACAAGCCCTAAATCAAAGATATTAATCTGAAGTACTGTACTGGACTGAGTAGTTTGAAATTGTTCCAACTGAGCTAATCTAAGACCGGAACCTATACTAACAAGTGTGAGAGTCTATAACCGACATATAACTACTTGAGCTATACGGAGTCCGATGTATACACCTCACCTGTAGGACTGAATATACCTTGCCAGGATATAAAGGCATGAACTGAGTGATCACGTGTCCAAAGAGGCCAATAAAAATGTAACCTACGGTGGAAATGTAGCCTGGAACCTGGTGCACGTCCTGCCCCATTCTCATTTGCAAGTCCTACTTACCAATCGGATGGTCCTAGACCGACTACTAAGCTGATAGCTCAAAACTGGGGCCCAAGACTATGTCAGGAATACCATCCTGGAAGTACCTCGGCGCATTATCGAAATGTGGATTCAGAATCGATATTCTAAGACTGGTCAGAGCATTCTTATCTGGAAGCGTCCTAACCGTTTAAAGAACAACCGTAATCTGAAGTTAGGTCCTAAGGCTGGTCAGAGCTTTTTATCTGAAAGTGTCAAGACCACCTTTTAAAAACCACTAAAAACTGACACCGAGTATAATACTAATCGGGAGACATCACCGACACCTCAAGAATTAACCGTAGTCAAACCGATTAGCTTGACATTTTCCAGACAAAGACTTAGTCTAATAATCTGACTGAGACAAGACATGTGGGGCATTTGACTAAAATTTCCACATACACCAATAATATGGGATTTCAATCGTTAGAATCAAGCTGCAGGAAACTAGTCCAACACGCAAGATCCTAAATTCTACAACCGAGACTTAGCACTAAATTATTCCACAAGATACAACTCTCATAAATGTCTAGAAATAAGGAATAATAAGCAACAAAATCATGAGAAATATACTACTCAAAATTTTAAAGATATAAGTTTGACAATCTTCTATATTTCCTGAATCCACAAGTTAAATCGAAAGAGGAAAATAGCAAAGATTTTGGGAGCACAAGGGAAGAGTTATGCCCTGTTGGAATTCCTAATGACACCTAGTGAAGAAATTCTGAAGACCCTTGAGAACTGGGAAGAAGATGATTGCCCTAGTTCTAGCCTCCAGAGTTTCTCGCATACTAAGTTTAAGTGTTGAGAGAAGGAGTGAGAGGAATACGTCAATCACCCTTTAACTCGTCTCCGTATGTGCCCAAAATGACATAGTTTAGAGTCTAGGAGTTTATAAAATTACATAAAATCCCCTAAAATCTCTACAAAAAATCACCCCGCGCAAGTCCCAACAGGACTGGACGACCCCGGTTAGACCACAACTCGTGGTCCGCCCGCGCCTACAATGGAAATTCCTCATCATGGATCACCATGAGCTACTCAATGACTACACAGTGCGACCATGACTCATGGTCACCTCTTGTGATCTCAACTGCCCAAAACCACCTGGGGGTCACCATAGGCGACACCATGACTCGTGGTGTACTGTAAAAGCCCAGATGATCCAATAGGCACAATCGCCCAAATTTCCAACTTTCAATCAACCCTTGACCACGACTCACGTGATGACTCATGGTGTTGACCATGATTCGTGGTCACACCCATGGTCACTCAATTTCCTAAATTTTCAACCAAGTCCGACCTTCCGCACGAGTCACTCCACGACCTCGTGGCTCACCTACGAGTCATAGGATGACCTTTCTCACCTGGTGCAAAAATCTATTTTCAATTTGAACTCCCAAGTCTGATCTTAGGGTTTTCGGGGCATTACAATATCTCCCTTGGGAATATCACTCGAATGTTGAAAACATACAAAAATAGATAATCGCAATCATTAAACCTAAATACCGATCATGAAAGTTGAAATCAATGTAATTACTACACTCTGAACTGAACCACAAGACTGAACTGAATTAATGAATCATACACACATTCATTAACATGAAAGAAACTGGGACACAAGGACTGCCATGTAGCTTCAGAGTTTTAGGAGAAAATTAATACGTTAACCGAAATTGAGCCGAAGAATAAATGTGGGTATCTAGCCATTATATCTTCTTTGGCTTCCCGTGTAGCTCCCTCAACCTGTTGATTCCTCCACAAACTTTGACTGAAGCTACTTTGTTCCTCAACTTACAAACCCGATTTGCCATGATCCGAACCGCCTCTTCGTAAGAGAGACTATCTTTCAATTTCACACCGTCTAGTTACAATTCGAAGTTGGATCACGGATGCACTTCTTTAATAGTGACACATGGAATACTGGGCATGATGCCAACTCTAAAGGTAATCTCTACCATAGGCTATATTGCCATACGCCTCGCACTCGTAGGTCCTGTCATATCTCTCGAATGAGTTTCTTTCAAGATCTCATCACCCCTTTCATGGATGAAATTTTAGATAAAACCCAATCATCCACTGCAAACTCTAAGTCTCTTCTCCTCACGTCAGCATACATTTCGACGGCTCGGTTACCTTCAATCTTTCGAATGAGCTGTACTTTCCCGCAAAGCTTCATGAATGAATTCTGTCCCTATCAAGGTAGCTTCACCAACCTCAAACCACCTTATAAAAGATCTACACCTCCTACCATATAATGTCTCAAACGGGGCCACCTGAATACTGGAGTGGTAGCTGTTGTTGTATGCAAACTCGATGAGAAAGTAAGTGTCATCCCGACTGCCCTTGAAATTGATCACAATGCCTCATACCTTCCTTGGGTCTAATAGTCCGCGCTCTTGTCCATCTCTGCCTACGGGTGAAAAGGGGGTTGAGCTTGACCCGGTACTGAGTGCTTTCTGAAATGACTTCTAAAAATGCGAGGTGAACTGAAAATTCTTATTCCTGTATAATGGATAAGGGCATCCCATGAACCTGGCCAACTCCCTGACATAAAGTCTAGCATAATACTTGGCTAAGTTTGTAGTTTTAACTAGGAGGAAGTGTGCCGACTTAGTCATCCAGTCCACTATCACCCAGATTGAGTCATGCTGACGACAAGTCTGAGGTAGACCTATAATAAAATCCATAGCCATTTCTCCCACTTCCATGCGGGGTATGTCGATATCCCCGAGTCATACCTCCCGGTCTTTGATGTTCTACTTGACTCCGGAAGTCTAGAACCTAGCTATGAATTTTGCAATGTCTCTTTTCTTGTCGTTCCACTAGTAAATATCTCGTAGGATCACGGTACATCTTCGTATCTCTTGGGTGGATAGAGTATCCCAAACTGTGCGTCTACCAGTATCCTGCCATCTCAGGTTACCCACATCCTGCACACAAAGTCTATCTTTGGTAATGAGTACACCATCTCCCTTTGGAAAGCCTCCACTTTTTTATGAGAACCGCCTCCTTCAGCTTAAGCAATATGGGGATCCTCATCCTGCCTTGGCTTGACTTCAATTATCAAATGAGGAATTTGACCCACTCTGCACTACTAATTGGCCCTCGCCTAAATCAACCAACCGCACTCCCAATCGAGCTAATCCGTGGATATCCTTTGCCAATTTCTTTTCCTCTTCAACATGAGCCACGAATTTCATAGACATCCTGCTTAGGGCATCAGCCACCACATTGGCTTTTCCTGGGTGATATAGCACGCTCATGTCATAGTCCTTCAAGAGCTCCAACCATCTTCGACGGAGATTTAGATCTTTCTCGATCAACACATACTAAAGGCTCTGTGACCTGCTATCACATCCACGTGAGCCCCGTAAAGGTAGTGCCTCATATTTTCAACGCAAACATTCACTGCTGCCAACTCAAGGTCATGAGTCGGTTAATTCTTTTCATGGACCTTGAGTTGTCTGGATGCTGCGTTATCTACCTCTCCGCATCGTAACTAATCGAGTCCAACCTTAAGAGTCACAATAAATCACTAGCCCATTTGTTCCTTCTGGTAAGGTCAAAACTAGAGTGGTAGTGAGCCAAGTCTTCAACTCCTAGAAACTTTCTCACATGCATCTGACCACTAAAATTTCACCTTCAAGTCAACCTAGTGAGAGGAGATGCAATAGAAGAAAAACCTTCCACAAAATGTCGGTATAACCACTAGATCTAAGAACTTTTTGATTTCTGATTGTGAAGTGGTGGTCTGGCCAGTCTTTCAGTGTTGCTATCTTTTGAGGATCCACCTAAATACCCTCACCCGAGACCATGTGACAAAGGAAAGTCATGGACTTCAACCAGAATTTATTTGCCGAACTTAGTGAACCATTACGTCTGTGAGCGTCTCAAGCACTATCCTCAGGTGGTTAGCATGTTCCTTCCATTTCTGGAGGTACTAGAATTCATCAATAAATACAATGATACATGTCTAGATACTGCTTGAAGACTCTATTCATCGTCCATGAAAGTTGGGTGGGCATTAGTTATCCAAAGGACATAACCACAAACCGCAGCGACCATACCGAGTTCAGAAGTTGAGCTGTAGTCAGCATCTTTGACTCTAGCTGATGATACCTTTGACCTAATACCTCTGGAGAAACAAATGGATCCTCGGGTTAATCAAACAAGTCGTCAATCCCGAAAGGGGATACTTGTTCATTATTTTGACCTTGTTCAACTGACGGTAATCGATGCACATTCTGAGGGTACCGTCTTTATTTCGCACGAATAGTACTGGAGCACCCTAGGGAGAGATGTTTGGTCTAATAAAACCTTTATCAAGAAGGTCCGTTTAGTTGCTCCTTCAACTCCTTAAGTCGCTTCTGGAGCCATTTTGTAAGCGAGGGGATGGAGATGGGCCGAGTGTCTGTAGTTTCGAAGTCTATTTCCCACTCGTGAGGGACCTGTGACCAGGAAACACGTCAGGGAACTCGCTGACAACTGGAACTGACTGGATAGTTGGGGTCTCGTGAGTTGGAATCTTTGACCCTAACTAGATGATAAATACAATCTTGGATAATCTTCGGCCTTAAAGTAGGAAATAAATGACCTTTAGGCGCTTAACTACTGCCTTTTCACTCTAAAGCTGGCTCATTAGGGAATTGAAACCTGACGACTCTGTTCTGGCAGTCGGCTGAGGCATAACAAGATTGTAACCAATCCATGCTAAGAATGAGGCCAAAGTCAATCATGTCTAACTTATAAGATCAATTGAATAACCCTATTCAAAATTGAGAATGCTAAGTTTCTATACACCCGATTGGCTCTAACTGACTCAACTGGGGTGGAGACTGAGAATGGTTCTGAGAGGACTTCTAGCCTGATATCAAACTGGACAAACCTGTCACGATCCGAACGGAGGCCCGGGGGATTACACACGGGATAAGGAGCCTGGGTGGATCCAAATTGACCTATGGCATGAACAACATCTAACTCAATTACTAAAACTGAAGATTCAACATATAACAATATTAGCGGAAGTCTAAAATATACATAACATCAGAATACACAATATGAAGCTTAGTACATCCTTTTTCAAAGCCTCTAAACAGATGAGTTAATCGGACAAGACCCCAAATAACTTGAATAAGCCAAAATTGAAAATACATATAGAGAAATTTGAATAAGCATGGTCCCTGGGGGATGAGGACTAATAGCGGTGTAAGATAACCAAGGCTGGCTAAGAATGGGGTTGAGTCTGAGTAGTAGTCTTGTATCATGAAACGACATGAAGATAGAGTGTGCTACAAGACAGTGGAATGTACTGAGTACGCAAGGTAAGTAAAGCCGCTTAAATAAGTAAAATCATTTAAACACATGCATAATGTAACACATAAACAATAAGAATCTGATAGTAGGGCTTGCATGCATTTTTTCCGAAATCATGATCTCAACAGATATGCATAACATAACATCATAATCAGAATCAATTGACTTAAAAGTTGAAATCTGATAGTCATGAGTAAAAATGAACATTGAGTCAAACTCTGCTTTAGAATATATTATATAGATACAAACTCACAATGAAATATGCATAAATTAAATCATGAGGAACAATGGGAGGTTTGGGCCTTTAACCGACATCATGATAAAGTTTTTACGTGTCTCAACTATCATACTCATGGGAATAAGCTTGCTGGGTGGCTAGGAGTGATACCAAGATATTGATATCAAGCCGGCCCAATAGGTCAACAGATAGCTCACAAGGGAGGTCCCGAATTAATATATATAAGAATAAACTGGCACATTGCATTTAGTTCATGCTATGGTGATCGACCCTTAGCCTCTACTGCGTGCTAGACACTACCCCAAAACATTCATGCTCTCCATCATTTTTCAACGAAGCTTACCCATCACAATTAACAAAGCTTAATAACCAAATACATCTCAAATCTAAATCACAATACAGAATCTTTAGCTCAAACATATCACAAGCTGAAAGATAATTGGGAGTCTTCGCTCCAAAACCATGTGGTAAGCTTAATCTGAGAAAATCATAAACTGCACTGGAATGGTGTTGGCATTTTCCTACCATAACATGTTTGAAAATACTCAATTTATATTGAAAACACATTATTATAAACATGGGTAGCTTGAAAACATGCTTTTCATCATAATATCTCATCATAACCATACATTCATCACAAATCTCATCTTTCATGAACTTTATAATTTAAATTTGATAATTAACACTTAGAACATGATTTTTCATTGAAAATAACATAAAACCCTTCTCCCATGAATAATAATTCAATAGTATATACGTATTTAAATCATACCATGTAGAGAATTAGAAATTCTGCTGCATTAGTTAAAACTCCATAGGATTTGATATAAGAAACTCATGATTTAGAGAGGGATTGGTCATGGGTGTGAAAGGATTCAACCATTTATAACCCTACATACCTAATTATAGTTGATTCTTACACTTCTTTGATTGCTCAAGAGGAATTGAAGAGAATTTGAGGAAGAACAAGCTTGATCACCTCTCTAACTATCTATCTTTGGTATGCATGAATGAGAATTACCTAAAATGAACTTAACCCTCTTAAAAGTCATCATTCATAACTCAAAACAACGAGTTTAGGCCTTAGGATCTAGAAATTACGGAAAATCTCTTTACTAAATTACAGAAAATAATCTGTCAGTCAGTCCCCACGAGGGACATGACGACTCATCACCTCTGGCCACAACTCGTGGCATCGTCTATCAAGTACATTGCTTATTGAGTCATTTGGGCTCGTCACGGGTGACTTCACTATTCACATCGGTAACCACGACCATGGTCACCACTCTGTCATGTTCACTACCTTAATCTCAATCAAACCTTTCCCTACTGGCCACGACTCATCCCACAAATCGTGGTGATTGACCACGACTCAGGTGCCTAATAGTACACTGCCTTCTTCTATTCCTTTCTCAATCTCCACTTCCCACGACCACCTAACAAGTCATGGGGCCCCATCCATGACTCGTGGTCACATTCATTGGGATCCAAATTCCCAACTTTCAACTCACCTTCTGAGCCTCACCAAGAGTCACATCACGAGTCGCACTGCTCCTTATATGGGCCACCTCATGACCCATTCTGTGTCCTCATGCCGCATTAAATTTTTCTTCATTTCAACTAATGCACCAAAACATTTGGGTGAGATCTGCTAATGGTGCTAAGACTTGAGACCTGCAGCTGCATCATAAAATGATACAGCATAAAGTGTATGTGTCAGTACTTGAATGTACTGAGTAAGTTGGAGAATCCATAACACGAAGGATGAAATAATTGAACCGTAAAGACATTCAATGATCAACCGGAAATGCTAAAATTGAATAAACTAAATATATTGAATAGTTAGAATGACCCTCTGTCTGATAGTCAAAGACATGCCCTAAAAATGAGATACTAATCTGAAGCACTACTGAACTTATCTAAACTAAGTAGCATGAAATTTTTCTAACCGAGTTAATCCTCGAGACCGAACTAATTCTACTAGTGAGAAGTCCGGTGAACCGACATATAACTACATGAGCTAGATGTGCATTATGATGTACACCCCACTGGTAGGACCCAATACACCTTGCCATAGTATAAAGGCATGAACTGAGTGATCAAGAGCTTCTCGGGGCCATGAGGCCAATAAAATGTAACCTTATGGTGGAAATGTAGTTCGGGAACCCGAAAGTGCACTGGAACTCCCAGTTCGCTCAGTGTTAAGTCCTACTCCCACTAGATGTCCTAGACTGACTACTAAGCTGGATAGCTCAAAACTAGGACCCAAGACTAAGTCGTGAATACTCTATCCGAAGTACCTTGAAGTCTTATCGGATCGGATTATGTAATCGGTGTTCTAAGACTGGTCAAAATTTCTTATCTGGAAGCGTTGTAACTGTCTTAAGAACAAACTGTAATCGAAGTTGTGGTACTAAGACTGGTCGATTTGCTTATCTCGAAAGTGTTATGACTACCTAAAGAACCACTAAAGCTGGAGCATCGAGTATAATACTCGATAATTGGGAGGCATCACGGACACTCATAAGAATTAACGGACACCTCAAGAATTAACTGAAGTCAAACTCGATCAAACCTGGTATTTTCGGACAATACTGATTCTAATAATCTGACTCAGATCGCACATGTAAATATTCACTGTTTCACATACACTAGTAATATGGGGATTTCAATCTGTTAGAATCAAGCTACAGGGAAACTAGTCCAACACGCAGATCCAAATTTACCAACCGAGACTTAGGACTAAATTATTCCACAAGATACAATTCTCATAAATATCTAGAAATATAATAATACAAATTAAAATCATGAGAAATATACTACTTGAAATTTTTAAAGATATAAGTTTGACAATCTCTACCATTTCGAATCCATAGGGCTAAACCGGGAAAGAGGAAAATAGCAAAAGATTTCGGGACACAAGGGAAGATCTATTCCTTTGTTGAATTTCCACATACCTGGTGAAGAAATTCTCAGAAGATCCCTTGAGAATCGGGAAGATGATTGCCCTAGTTCTAGCCCCGGGAGTTTCATGACTTGAGTCTAAGAAGTGTTGAGAAGGAGTGAGAGAGAAATATGTCGATCACCCTTTTAAATCTCTTGTTGACATGCCCAAAATAACGTAGTTTAGAATCTAGAAGTTTATAAAATTACATAAAATCCCCTAAAAATCTCATAGAAAAATCACCCTACCAATACTGCCACGAGGGATTGGGACGATTCGTGGTTATCGACCACGACTCTATGGTCTGCCCCCATCGCCACTGGAAATTCCTCATCATGGGCCACCATGAGCTACCCACCAACTCCATTATCGTGACCATGACTCATGGTCATCTTCCACCATCCTCACTATCAAACCACCCGGGGTTACTGCGACACCACGATCGTGGGGTAGCCGACGAGTCGTGGTGGTGATCCGTTAGGTACACTCCCAAATTTTCCAACTTTAGTAAACTCTTGACCATGACTCATGTGATGACTCGTGGTCACACCCATGGTCACTCACCCCCCAAATTTTCAACCAAGTCCGCCCCACGAGTCACCCATGACTCGTGGCCTACCCCACAGTCACAAGATGACTCGTTCTATGACCTCGATGCAGAAATTTGGTTTTCCATTTCAACTCCCGATCTGATCTTAGGGTTTTCGGGGCATTACATAATGCCTCCACAGGATTACAGGAGCGCTTAGTATGCCACAAGTGTGTCCCTTTCCTTTGTTCATACAATTGATGCTTCGGTAGCTGAAGCATATGTTTCAAAAGGGGGTGTACTTGTAGTTTTTAGGTATCTTGTTCATCCGAGGGTTTTTCTTGTCGTGTTTCTTTTCTCGAACATGCTATCTAGTAGAGTCGGCATGTTTAGGTTGTTTTGTTATTCATTTAATTAGAAGTATGTTAGGATTACTTTATAGCCAACAAATGCACTAGTTTGATGTTTTTGAGAATAATTGACCTTGTTTAAAATTTTTGATGTTAGTTGTGTAGTTAATTGCATTTGCATGACTTCTATGGATCTTTATGGCATTTATATTATTAATAATGTATAGCTGTAGCTTAGTCATGCATGAACTAGAGAGGTCAGATTCAATGCAAACCTGATACCATGAGTGAGTGAGGATTCATACCTAGTTCAATATCAGACAGGATCTAGAACTTGCCTGCTGGTCTTTACATAGGCTTTAGGGTAGTTAAGTTAGGAACATCATCGACATTTTTTATTTTAGCCAGTTTAGCTTAAATTACCCAATCAAATAAAAATGAATCCCTTGATCTCGATTTTGAGCCTAATATTGACCATTATTCTTTGTTTAATCCTTCACCTTTCCCATTGTTTATAATAAACCTATTTCGCCCCGGTCCTCTTGGGATATTAGAACCTCAACTCAGGCAAAATGCCCAAGTTGAGGGTGGATATAGTAGGAGTGCATAGATTGTGGAGGTGGAAAAGAAAGAAAAAAAGTTAAAGAAGGGCGAGGTGTGGTGAAAAGAAAATAAAGAAAGAAGAAAAGAAATGAAAAGAAAAGAAAATAAAAAAGAAAAAAAGATGAGAGAAAAACACAACACACTCCACATTGCATTTAAATGGAGAAAAGGAGGAAAAGTTGAAAGAGTGAAAATAGGTAAAAGGAAAAGTGAAGCCACGAGTATGAAATACAGGTTCAGTTACTAAATTTCATATTTGTCATACCTAGCCCGAAGCCATATTATGACAACAAAGTCCTGGTGATCCTAGTTTAACTGTCCAACAAGCCAAAATATAGAAAATAAGGGCAAGCCTATGGTATCTAGTGTGCAGTGTTTGGAACTATTTGTGAGAGTGCGAGAGTCTCACGGTTTAGTCCCAAGTTTCATAATGTTATATATCTGTGAGTGTTGGGGACTTTGTTTGCTGTTGAAGGTACTTGGTTTTACGTATTTTAACAATTGTCCAGATGAATAGTATTGGTGATATAGTCTAGTTCTTCACTAATAGTTGGATGCCATAATTGATCCTGTATGTCAGTGGTTGTGGTTATATGTGTGCATAGCTGACTTTGTTTGAACGAAAGAGGGGTCAATAGTTGTAATGGTTTAGAATGCAAATTTTCTTGTGTTGGCTAGGTATTCTATTAGTTAAGAGTGTTGTTAGTTTTGTTTTCTTTGCCTAAGGACATGTGAAATTTTACAGAGGGTGTTGATGTTTTGTGAGTTTACAACACTTTCGATGCTTAAAACTAAGGAAAAAAGCATGGACTTAGGTGTGTTTATATGGATATGAGGCACTTCTACTTTGTTTTCAAGAAAATAGATGCCGGAGTTGAATTGTGCAAAAGATAGAGAAAATTGCAAAAAATAGCTAAGTACGAACCTCAGTACAAGTCATACCATCTTGGTACGAGTCGTACTAAGAATTGTGGAAAGGTCCAGTGGCCAAAGTGTTGAGGCAAAGGCAACTTATGGCTCATGACAGAGTCGTACTCATCCTGCACGAGCCATACCATAATAGTCAGAAAACTTCAAGATTTGCACAGCCAAGTCTCCTGGTATGGGTAGCAACCACGAATTGTGAGATCTATCAAGACCCACCAAGGAAACCGTGAAAAGTTCGAAGAAGTGAAGACTAGCAGGTCTCAAGGTATGAGAAGGAGCTTCGTGTCGTAGAACCGAGATACGAGCCGTACCAAGCTATTCGTGATAAAGTTCAAAAGATTTTTCATCTCACAATATCAAACCACGACTGATAGTACCACTCATAGGTGTATGGTAATGAGTCATACAAGTTCCCAACACTTAGCCAGATTCAGCAGATTTTAGCTAATGTATTTAGTCAAGATACAACCTATATAATCTTGTTAATAGGGTCGTAAGTGAAGTTGGCGGTAGGTTCAGTAGCTTTCCTATTTACTACATGCTGAAAAAGGTTCTAAATATTTGTAAAAATATGTTTTAGGTTATTTTCAGTCAGAAGAAGACCCCAACCTAATTTATGTGGTAGAAGAGGTCCTAATACTATTAGAATATGGTTTAGTATCATCCGATGCATCTAGTCTTAGCCATAAGAAACAAAAAAGCCTATTTCCAAAATCTATAAGATCTGACCTAGTTCTATAGACTGGAATCTATGGTGTGATTTTCACGGGACACACAGACATTGTTAGGGACCGAGGCATCTCTCGAGAAAAAGAACCACACTACACAAAAGAATGATCACTTGAAGAGTTTATAAGTGACAGAGCCAAAGAAAACTATAGGAAGGAAGTGGAAATCAATGGCTAAAAGTTTGATCCACTCCGATATGTGATCAACATGAGCAATTAGAGGAGGAGAATGTGACACACTATATTTTTGGATTAGTTTCACTGGGTTAAATGGTTGTAGTTAGTCCTAATGGTATAATAAATGTGTTAAATTAACTACAATGGTTCATTGAAATTAATTTAGGGTGTAAAAATTGCCTTAAGACCAAGGCAAGTTCAAAAGTGCAAGAAAAACAAAAAGATTGAATTGACTTTGCATAAGGACTCCACTCAAGCGTGTGTAATCCTTAATTGGCAAGGAACTGGGAAAATCCTCCAGGCATAAAAATTGAAGCCCTTTGAGATAGTTTTCAACCATAAAGATTTAGGTCAATGCAAGTTTGGATCAAAAGGTCATGTACAGGCATTAGAAGTTGTCTCGATAAGATTGTCATATATCTGATATATGTGTGATATATCGGTCGTATATC
This sequence comes from Datura stramonium, assembly GCA_018107945.1. Lineage (NCBI taxonomy): Eukaryota > Viridiplantae > Streptophyta > Magnoliopsida > Solanales > Solanaceae > Datura > Datura stramonium. The sequence goes on along the minus strand of JACEIK010003681.1, from coordinate 39,056 downwards.
AGACAACAAATGGAAGTGATAAAATAGTAGCTATTGAAATTGGTTGGTATTACTTGCGTATACCATATACGCTTGTAGATTGTTCATATAGGTCGTAAGTGGTGGTTTTTCATGATATAAAAATCATGTATAAGATATATATCATATGTTTCAACATATATCCATTGTTTTAAGCTTCCAGAGTTGACATACAGCAAATATACAGAACGTATGTCAAAATTTTGGCTTGTATATGGTGGCGGCAGGTCAAAATCTACAAAAAAAAAAAGGTATAAATCTGTGTTCTAGTCTAATTTTTAATTCCATTTCATTTTGACTGACCTAAAACTTCCTCTAATCATCCAGATGTGTTCCTATTCAATCCCTATAATTATTGTATCAAATTAACAAGGATTAAAGCTAGAATGATCATTCTAACTTTAGATTTTAAGAATCTAATTCAAGAGTGATTAGATGGAATTTTGAAAATCTTCTTGAGGTAAGTCCCTTGATTAATTATTATGATTAGAGGGTCAATTGGGGTTCGTATAGACTATTACAAGGCGTTAATAACAATAAGTAATTCTTAAATTTTTCAGAAATATGCACCATCCTAGAACCATAGTTTTTTAGAAAGGGTGGGAATTCATGAGACCTAATTAAAGTTCTAAAATTTATTATCGAAATTGATTGTAAAGTCATTGTTGAGCATTGTTGAACACATTTAGAGAATTTTTAGATGCGTTTGAGATATGTCCCTTTTTTAACATACTTTGACTATAAAGAGGTTTTGAATAGGATTTATGCATGTGTTGGACAAGCTTGCATCGAGCCTTCAGTAATTTCATTCTCTATGATAATATATTAATATGAACGTGTTTTCCCTAAGTGAATTATTGAACTTAATTTCTAAATTGATATTTTTAAAGACATTTTACTCTATGAATGGGTCAACGAATTGAAATCTTAAACACAATTTTCTAAATGAATTGATGACTTGAAATACCCCTATTATGAGAAAATGATTTAAACAATAAAATGATTCGGCTGAAGTGTCATGATTGTTGAACTGCTTGTGTTTGGGCCTGTATGGGCATATTGTGTAATTTTCCAGAGGACGAATAGCCATTGTGGATCCTAAATAAATAGCATGTCAGTCCATAGGACAATTGAACTTCAAGGGTTGATAGCCCCGATGCATTGCTGGGATCCTATCTATGGCTCTAACGTGCTTTTCCTCAGCTGGCATGGCTGATTTGATTTGCCCTGAGCCATGTGTTAATCTTTTAATTCTTCTATTGACGTAATAATGAGATTTGTTGATCTTGGCATTGAATAGTGTACGTTCCGTACTTTAGAGGAAGTTTCACTATTTCATGAGACTGCAATGTGTCCTTTTCAAAGAAGAGAAGTGAGCAAAAGTGGAAAAAGTAAAGTGTTCCAAGGAATCACTGCACAGAATACTAGAGGAATGCACGGATCGTGCATTAAAAGAACGATCCATCAATTCATCGGCCAAATGAGATCAAATTTGTTAAGCTCTTGGTTACTTAAGACGGTTAAAGGATGGGCGGTCAATTGAATTAACGGTCCGTCGCTTAGTCCGCTATTTTAAACCATACTTGATATGTAGATAGACTCAAACCCATAATCGGATAAAATTGGGACTATTTTTTAATATTAATTTGTAAGTGTGGGAAGTGCATTAGGTATGAATTAAGGTCATAAGGAACCTTCTAGCACAAAGTTAAGTTGAGAGCCTTCTACCGATTGAGTTTTCATATAAATTCCGGCTAAGGGTTAAATTTAAATGACCATAACTCCCAACTTATAAAGTATTTTTAGGTGATTCAATCTTACATTTGAATCTCTTTGTGTCTTCTTTCTAACAGATCCGACCTTGCATCAATCGGTGTTCGAAGTAAAAAGTTATGAGTAATTTAGTAGAGCACTTTTAAGTTCGATAGGAAGAATGATGAGTCCATTGACCAAATGACGGCTCATCATTTGGGCCATCATTTGGGCCAAAAACTGAAAATTGTACCCAAAATGACAGTCAAGTCGTATGGTCCTTCACCAACCGATGACTCATCATTTTGCTGTCAATGCGATTTCTGGCTTTTAAAAGTCGCCTTAAACGTTTTTTATGTTATTTTTGCCTCCAGATCAACCCTATCAGTTCCAAGAGCTCCCATTCAACCCTGCTAAGCTCATGGGTATTCTCCATCATATTGCAACATAAATCCATAATTTTCCATGATTCTAACATTAAAATCATCTTTCTATCCCTAGCAAGGTCAAGAACAAGTTTTGAGCTCTGACTTAAAATCTGAGCAATTCTCCTTCCTCCAAGGTAAGTGACCTCCTAAAACCTTACATGAGTGGTCATTTTCTACTCCTTAGGTATATTTTTAAGGTTAAGACTCATGGAATGGTTCTAGAAAGCCATGTTCATGTGATGACCTAGGGTTAGGGTTTAGGGGATTGTTTTGGTGTTGAGGATGGTTGTGGTTGTTTTGGTTGGACTTGTAATGGTTATTCATGTTGTTAAGGGAATTTATAAAGAGGCACGCCTATTAGTATACCCCACCCATATGAGGCTCGACTTTCTATGCCCTCCGGGTGTTCGATGTAATGTCTTTATGACTTGAATTTCACGGCCAATAAGCTATTGATTGTAGTTCCAATCCATATAATTATTGTAAACTGACATTATAAAAGTATTGTTGCTTTTGTGTCGATAAGGCAAAGAATAAGATATGTAAGGCTACCTTTGTGCAAAGAACACTTTTTTTCATTCCCTACACCATGCTTCTGCGAAATTTCCACATAAAACCTTTCTTCTAAATTGTTAGGTTGATTTCAAGAACGGTTCATGATAAATGATTTTCAAAATTTTAGAGTTTTTCATATTTATTATGATTTTCTGTGAGTCTTATGAATCCTTGTGTTGAAAAAAAATCAAAACTCTATGATTTATGATTTTCTCTCTAACAGAAAAGTTTCAATGAGTTTTATGCACAATGACTATGATAACTTGTGAATTTAAAGGCTTTATGATGATGAAGAATTATGATTATAATAGGATAAATGACTGATGATGATAAACTTGGTTGCTTAATTATGGTTTCATAAATCACACATGTAATTAAAGAGATTAGTATTATTAATCGAGAAGGATTCATGCCGAACTATGTATGCCAACATAAGATAGTGGATCATTTTTGTTGGTCTGCGCATTCCTATATGACCCCGTACTCTGCCAAGAACTTGCTAGCACTATGATATATATGTCTCATACCCCAGCAAGGTATGAGATAGCTTAATTAATTGGGCAAAAGATCAAACTTTGTATTTACATAGTGGTTTATGTCGGTTAAGATAAGAACCTCTCATAACGAAATTGAATGAATGATGATGAAAGATTGATTTTTAAAAGGTTTACTTACTGATTTTTATATCCTTGATTTCCTTTATGCAATGCCTATATCTTGGTTGCCTTTTCATATTGTTCAGCTATGTTATATTTCTTAGCCTAGTCGTGCTTTACATACAGTACGATCCTATTTATTCACGTCCCTTTGGCCGGGGATGCTGCATTATTTTATAATAGATTCAAGTACTATATCGATGACCGAGCTACTCCGTTAGGATCCCACTTCATTTAGTTGTCGAGCCCTACTTGTTTTGGGCTTGATATTTTTATTCATATTTATTAGATGCTGATTTGGAGGTATGTTGGGTGCCTTGTCCCAGTAAAATAATTAATCCATTATGTTAGAAGCTTCATAGATTATTTCTTATACTATGTAAACTTGGCAAGTCTTCTTTATAAATTGAGTATTTTGATTGTTTTTTCTTAAATCTATCCTTATTCCATTTTATGATTAGATGAAATGCCTGATGTACACTACATTATGCTGTTCACTTGATCAAAGAATGGCTTCGAGTGTTGGGGGTCAGTGCCTAGGCCAAGAGCGAGCCTGAGTGTGACAAAACGGTCTAACATATAATTTTTTTGAACATAATAAATAGAAATTGACTATTTCTCAATTGATGATTTTTCATGGTTTGAACTATTTTATTTACATCACTTTACTTATTTATTTATTTATTTATTATTATTTTATTTATATGAACTCTTTTGCCCCAATACATTCATAATGTACTTAGTACTCGACATACAAGTGTTTTCTTTAGCGGTGTTTAGGTAACAAAGAGGAGTAGGTTCCAGCTTATGAGATGCCTAAAAGGGATTTGCTATTCACTAGACTTTTGGTGAGCCCACATTCTTGCTCATGGGTGCCATTAGCTATTTTACTGTTTTTGTTAGATTTTTGAGTTGCATCTCGCTCAATTATTCTTTTCTATATAGGCTTCAGGTAGATATTGTGGCGTCGGTACTACTTGTGTCATTGGTTGGCTTATTGGGGCACACTGTTATCTTTAGCGACTAGACAAATATTCACATCATTTATATTATTCTTAATTGTATTTAATTATCTTAACTTATATATGTATAATTGGATTAAGTGATAATGATGGAAAAGTTATGTGAACTACCAAAAAGTACATCTGCATCATCGGATGCTTGCTGTGTCGGGTTGAGTAATAGCTCTTTCAGTACCAAAGAGGCAAAGTTATAAATCGGTGGTAAAATGAGGCATCTAGAGGTTTTATATTCTAACTAATTTCATTCAAAGAACAAAGATTTGAATGCCCTAGAATTGTTGCAGAACAATGCCTTAGTAATCTCTTTAAATATAGATAATTTTATAATTAAATATGTGCTTGTTAATCCAGGTAGCTCAACTGACATCATTCATAGGGTCCCTTCAATAAATGAAGTTGGTCGTGTTAATTCGATGACAAAGATTTTGGGGCGGTTTCAACATGCCTAGTGAAATAACCCAAGGTGAGATTGTGCTATCAATGCGGAAGGAGTAATCAAGCAAACCCAATTTGATGTGATGGACGCATATGGGATACAACATTATCCCCTCGCAGAGGGCCATAGATCCACTATGAGGACAATACCTTTAACTTTCCACCGATGATAATGTTTCAACTCCAAAGGGATTAAGCAATCAACCGACTTGAATGCGGCAAGAGAAATGTCCACGGTCTCTTTGGCCAAAGACCGCACAAATATAGATCAAGGAAAAAACCAAATAACAATCACAGGCCGATCCAATCCTTAGGATTGAAAAGGAAATAAGCTTCGTGAACTGTGAGAAGTAAGTCAAACCTCGAGCATCGTGTACCGAGGTCTTTCTAGGCTCCGGAATGACAGGGTTGCTATTAAATCTATAAAGAGCCCAAAAAAATGACTTTGTTCATTGATTTCCCAAAAAGGAAGGTATATATGGGAATGAGGTTGAACCTGTGAGCTCGTGAGCAAAATTCTTAAAAGCTAACTCGATTGTTTTGCTTGGTTCCATCTAGATATTAACGGTAATCCACCAGTGATAGCGGTTTATAAGTTGGGGGTGGATACAAGTTTCCCTCCAATAAGACAAAAGAAAGGCAACACTTTTGAGGATAAAAAGGATTTTGTCATCAAAGAAGAGGTAAGCAGGGTACTCAATCTTAGTTCCATTCGGGAGGTACACTACTTGGAATGGTTATATAATGTTGTGGTTGTGCCGAAGAAACTTACCAAATTTAGGTTGGGTGTTGGATTTCAAGAACTGGCTACAAGGCTTTCCCAAAGGATTTATTTCCAATTCCAAACATCGATTAAATGATTGATATTATGATAGGATATGAAATAATGAGTTTTCTCAATGTATATTTCGATACAATCAAATATGAGAGAATTTGAAAGGTTTAGAGAAGACTTTATTTATCACAAGTTTTGTTACATGTTTTTCAACATAATGCCTTTTGATTTAAAAAAATACAAAGTCACCTACCAAAGACTAGTAATAAGATGTTTGAAGAACAAATTAGTAAAAGCATGGAAGTCATATAGATGATATGCTAGTTAAGTCCTTGGATGTAGGGACCACTTGAGTCATTTGCAGGAGAACTCTTATATCCTAAGAAAGCACAACATAGTTTAACTCGGAGAAAATGTGCCTTTTTGTACTTGGTCTAGTATTTGGATACCAAATATACCGATGGCATAAAGGTAGTGCGTAGACTCACTGACGAGTGGCAGCCTAGCGCATTCATTTCAAGGTCAATAGAGAAATGCCATTATTTATTTCTTTGTTGAAAAAGAAGAACTAGTTCTAATGGACCCAGAAATGTCAGTAGGCACTACAAAGTCTCAAGTCATTTAAACTGTGTCGTCATTATAGCTGGTTGAGTGGGTGGAGAACAAGCTTACTCCATATCCGGGTCAGACCAAGTGGCAATAAGTACCATTTTGATCCGAGAAGAAAAAGGTATGTAGTGCCCTATATATTATGTCAATAAGATATTGGTAGCGTTGAAGCTCGGTACTGCATTTAAAGAAATTAGCCTGGGCCTAGTGATAGCCTTCAAAAGCTAAGGCCATTTTAGATGCCACCTCATAGTTGCAGTGACGATGTATCCTCTTCAAAATATTCCAACAAACCTAAGTTCTTAGGTAGAATGAAAAAATGGGTGATAGAGTTTAGTGAATTTGATATTAAATATCAACTTCGACTATTATCAAGTTTTGCCGATTTTGTGATTGATTTTAGTTCGAGAATGATATCGCAAGTCAAGAAGAAGGTATCTTGCCAGCATATCCAAAGGTTTGTACTCTATATACGATATTGTGAAATAATGTGAAAGGCAAAAACCTCGGGATTAGTTTTGAACACCCCAGCAAGGGAAAACCTTAGGAAAGCTATAAGTTGTATGTCTTTTACTAACAATGAGATTGAGTACGATGTTGTTCTTGCAAGATGAATCATCTCAAGGGCTCAAATTTGAAGCCCTCAAAATCAAAGTGATTCCAAGTTGATGGTAAAACAGATACGAGACTATTAGTGAAGCCAAATAAGAAAGGATGCGTAGGTCTCGTTACACCAAAGTCCCTAAGATCATACCCGAGACATGAAGTTTAGAGAAACGTAAAAATTGCAATTCGTATCACGTGAAAGTCGCCGTTGACTCACAAACTCACTTAACGACTTCGGGCGAGTCGTTAGGTTCAGTGAGGCAAAAGTTGAGTCTTAACGAGTGTGAAGGATCTCATTAAGTGTCATGATGAATTGCTATGGAAGGCCAAGAAAGATCAAAAAGTTGAAAATTGGCCCGCTGGTGACGATGGAACATAACGACTTGTCAAGAGGCCTAACGAGACATTAGGTCACCATTGGGTCTGGCGGATCAAACAGCCAGCCGAGTTATAAGGGTATTTCTTCCTAATTTAAAGTTTCTAACTCCTAAACTAAGTCATTTGAACTTTAGAAAGGGTGTTTTAGAGGTTTTATTCATCCTAAACCCTCATTCTACTCCTAACACTCCAAGTTGAAGATCATAATCCTCTCAAGCCTCAAGCCTCAAGGTCCTCCTTCAAATTCTCTAGGCATCACTCTAGTAAGAATACTATCAATCCCTGGGTATGTAGGGTAATGAAGGGGAAATCCTTCAACCTCACATGCCCACTTCATCCCTATCTCATGATATCAAGTCTCCAAGCATGATTTATTGAAATTCTAGGGTTAGACTCAATTGTGATAAAATCTCTCATGACACTTTAGGAATCAAATCTCTCATATTTCTATTCATGATTTATGACTATGGCTACATGTTTCCTACTAGAATCTCTCATGGATCGATGTTTTCAATTTATAGATTTTGTCTCATTATGTATGATTTTATGAAATTGAAGATATTTTTAAAAATATAAAATTCAAGTATAATTATTTATTTAAGTATGTATGATTTTATGAAACTCAAGTTTATGTATCATGAACAACCTAATGACATTACTCTTATGATTATTTTACATATGTCAAGTATGATTATGATTTCATGATTTAGATATGCCTATGCAAGATCAAGTATATTTTCACGATGATGATTATGAGCCATGTGCAGCTGCGACAGGTGCCCAGCACCGGTAGGATAGTGGTTCAAGAAAACCCTAAGTATCATAACTACGTGCTACCACAGGTATATATTCATGTTCAAGCCCAAGAAGAATTCACGAGTGATATCACACCTAATCATTTCTTGCTTTGACAATCTTGGGACGCATCACTAATTAAGAAAGATAGTCAGCACTACAAACCTCTATTATGGTTTCGGTTATGAGGAATCTCCATTGCTTTAATGTTTCTAAGTAACTATGTTCATGACTTATGATATCATATTTTATAGCATATTTGACATATTGATTAGTTTATGAGATTTCACTTACGATTTCAAGTGTGAAGTACCATATGATTTCTATTTCAAAACTTGGGTCATTATATTTCAGCTTATGATGAATAACTCATGTTTATGACTATTATAATGATTATGATTTCAACATGTGCCATGTTCTCATGTTTCATTTTATCCTTTACTCTCAACCTCGATTTACCGTTTACGAGCATACTTTACTTTTCTCTACATACTCAATACATTCAAAGTATTGATTCATACTTATGCTATATCATCTCATGATATAGGTTCGGGTGATCAGTATCAGCTCCAATGTTAGCTCGCTCCCATTTCAGTCTAGTGTCATCCTGTTTTGGTGAGTCCTCATGATGCGAGGATGGTAGTTTTTGTTCATGTATTTTTATCTTATGTCTTTCAGTTTCAGACTTATCGAGCTAGTTAGGGGTGTTGCCCCATCATCTCATCGTAATGATTAGAGGCTTTTTAGACAACTATGTATATAGATGGTTCATCATTGTTGATTTGTTGTATAGACTTATGCTTACCGATATGTACTTTCTCTTATAATGTGTTCATGTTTTATTTCCACTTAGTTATGCTCATATTCATGCTATGTATGTACCATAGGATAGCTTGGAGCCATTCGTGGTTCAGGTCCTCGTGTCTCGATCTAGGTCCATGCTCGGATTGTGAAAAACTTGGTATTAGAGCACGATTTAGGTGTGTCCTAGGGTGTTTGAAAGTTTTATTAAGTAGTGTCTTTTTCATGAGTGTGAAGCACGCCGCACTTATGAGGAAGGGGCTATGAAACATTTTAGGAAACTTTCCTTTCTTTCATGATTTTGTTCTCGTGCTATGAAGTTCTGTCCTCTTTATCCCTTCTAACTCGTGTTATATGTATTCGTAGAAGTATGCCTCCTCACCAGTCAACAATAAGAAACGGTACGCAGGCAATGGCCATAGGAAACAAGTGGCTGAAGATAAATCAACCAGCTCCCAATTAGCTCCAGCTAATCCTTTGCAGGAGTAGGTTACTCATGCTGAGTTCAGGGCTGCTTGGAGATATTGGCTCAGCTATGACGGCCCAAGTCAACCCCCTAGTAGTTGCACATGTGAATTAAAATGGGAATGCGGTGATAACTAGGATATGAGACTTTACCAGGATGAATCCCACCTGAGTTTTATGGGTTAAAGGTGGACGAGGATCCACAGTAGTTATTAAGGAGGTGTAGAAGATTACCCAGATTATAGGTGTGTTACAAGAGATGAGTTTGCAGACTTGGCCTCTACCAACCGAAGGGGATGTCATAAATGGTTCGATAGTGGAAGGAAAGCAGTTGAGTTGGTGTAGTCCCTATAGGCTGGGATGAGTTTGTTACATCTTTCTTGGACCAATTCTTTCCCTGAGAGTTGAGGGAAGCAAAGGCAATTTAGTTCGTCAACTTAAAGTAAAATGACTTGATTGTTCAAAAGTATGCCCTAAAGTTCATCCAACTGCCCAAGTATGATCCCCCAGATGGTTGGGTGTAGTCAAGGCTCATATGAGTTCAAGGAACGGGATTGCAGATTCATTGGTCAAGAAGTACAGGACCACCATGTTGATTAGTGATATAGATATCTCCCAACTAATGATATATTCCCAATGTATAAAGGCGTAACAAATGAAGGAAAGGGAGAGAGAGGCCAATAGAGCCGTGGATGGTGGAGCTGCGGGTACTCAGCAGAGATCCAGTGGTGTACTTGCCCATAGCCCCATCTGAGGTCATCAAACCCCCATTCCATTCTCAACCAGCCTTTCATCTAGACTCGATATCAGATGTAATCAGTCAAGCTTAGGGGTCGAGGAGCATGACAGAGAGCACACTTTCCCAACTTAAGTGTGAAGTATGGTAAGAATCACCAGAGAGAGTGTTTGGTTGGCTCATATGTTTGTTTCAGTGCGGGAAGCCCTGACACATGCTCAGAGATTCTCCCTTAGCTAGACAAGGTGACAAGAGGGGGTTGTGCCCCACCCACCGCTCCAAAAGAGCTCGACCATCTTAGCAAGGCGCCTCTTTCAGTAGATAGACATGCCAGAACAGGTTCTATGCACTTTCATCCCGTCAGAGTAGGAGTGCTCACCCGATATGGTCACTCGGTACGTTGTGTCTTCTATATTGATGTTTATGCATTTTCATTAGACCAAATAGCATTATCCTTCATTACTCATTATGTTGCTATTAGTTTCAGTGTCAATCCCAAAATCCTTTCAGAATTCTTTTTCAGTCTTTACTCACGTGAGTCAATTTTAGCTCAACGGGTATACAGAAATTGCCCTATCACGATTCTTAAAAGTCGCCTACTGACTTAGCGTGGAGTTAGATGACTGATTTCGATGTTATCTCGGTATGTATTGGTTATATGCTTTTTATGCTTTGCTAATTCTAAAACTACTATAGAGTTTCACTTCTGGGTGAACCAGTCCTAGAGTGGAAAGGTAGTTCAAGTGTGCCCGTAAGTTGCTTGCTTTCCAGCTAAGGCCCGGAGGATGATCTCCAAGGGTTGTGTATACCATCTAGTTTGGGTTAAAGATTCTACATCCAAGACCCCGACTCTTCAGTCAGTTCCTATGGTATATAAGTATTCGAAGGTGTTCCTAGATTATCTACTTTCAGAGTCCCTCCTGAGCAGGGATTGACTTTGGTATTGACCTTCCCCCTATCACTTCATATTTATTGGTCCTCTGCTAATGGATCCAGCCAAGTTAAAGGAGTTGAAAGAGCAGTTGAAAGATCTCAGATAAGGGTTTCATCAGGCCTAGTAAGTCCTCATGCGGTGCTCCACCTTTGTTTGGAAAAATATATTCTTCCAAATATGTATTGATTATCGACAATAACAAGGTCACAATCAAGAATAAATATCCTCTCGACTAATGACCGTTTGACCAATCATGGTGCTAAGTGCTTTTTGAACATAGACTTCAGATCCGGCTGTAATCAGCTCAGAGTTAGAAGGAGTGACATTCAAGAGAGCCTTCAGGGACTCGCATGGTCACTATGAGTTTGCTAGGTTATGTCTTTTAGACTAAAAATGCTCTCTACAAACTTTAGATTTTATGAATAGGGTGTCTCAAGCAATATTTGATATGTTCATTATTATTCTATAGATGATATCCTCATATACCTTAGAGCGAGGAGGATCATGCTCTTTCATTTGGTGATTTTGCTGCGTACTCTCAAGGATCGTCAGCTGTTTGCTAAAATTCAACAGTGTCAGCTTATTGAGCTTAGTAGCCTTCTTGGGCCATGTGGTGTCTAATGAGGGCATGCAGGTAGACTCTCAAAAGATAGAGGCGGTGAAGAGCCGTCCTAGACCTACCACTGATATTAGGAGCTTTTTGGGTTTAGCTAGCTATTATAAGAGGTTCATAGAAGGATTTCATCAATTGTAGAACCATTGACCAAGTTGACTCCAGAATAAGGTCAGGTTTCAGTGGTCGGATGCTTGTAAGAAGAGTTTAGGAGTTAAAGACTAATTCACTTCAAATTTCAAAGATTGATTCTATCTGGAGGCTACCTGATGGCTTCGTTGTGTATGATGTGTCGGTAGAATTCTGGTATGAGTTATGTGTTGATGCAGCATGGTAAGGTTATTGCTTATGCCTCAAGATAGCTTAAAGACTACAGCGAAATTACTCGATGTATGACCTAGGAGTTAGCGGTGGTGTTTGCCTTTGAATATTTGGAGGCACTCTTTGTATGGGTGCATGGATTTGTTGTTCATGGAAAACAAGAGCCTTCAGTACGAGTTCAGTCAGAAGGATCTGAATTTGCAGTAAAGGAGAAAGCTAGGAGCTTCAAGGACTATGACATGAGTGTTCTTATCATCAGCAAGGCTCATTATAGCGATGCTCTAGTAGGTTGTCCATGGAGAGTGTGTCCCATTTCGAGAGGGGAGGGAAGGAGTTGGTGAAGAATGTCCATAGGCTTGCACGTTTAGGGAGTTCTCCATAGATCTAATGGATGCTGGTGTTATTGTTCAGAATGCGGTCGAAATCTTCATTGGTGGACAGAGGTTAAAGCAAGGAAAGATGAGGATCCTATCTTAGTACATAAAGGAAGTTGCCTGGAATTAGAAAGTGGAGGTTTTCTCCAAAGGGGGAAATGGTGTACTCCAATATTAGGGTTGATTGTGTGTTCAGTTGGGATGACTTGAGAGAGCGGATATTGAGTGAGGCTCATGGTTCTCTATACTCTATCTATCCAGGTACCAATAAGATGTACCATGATCTACGGGAAGTCTATTGGTGGAATGGCATGAAGAAGGAGATAGTGGAATTTGTAGCTATGTCCGAATTGTCGCAGTAAAGGCTGAGCATTAGAGACTCCCAGGATATTCTTTCAGACATTAGTATTCCCATGTGGATGTGGGAAGAGATCAACACGGACTTCATTACATGGTTTCCTCATACGCGTCGACGCATGACTCTATATAGTGATTGTAGACAAAGTTACCAATCAAGACATTTAATGTCGAAAACTACAGGATTCAGCTGAGGATTATGCTAGAATCTACATTCGAGAGTTGGTTCAGTCGCATAGAGTTACTTTATCCATCATCTCAAATAGGGGTACTCAACTTACCTCCCAGGTTTGGAGATTGTTTCAAAGAGGCCTTGGTACTGTAGTTTAGCACAACATTCCACCCGCAGACAAATGGTCAAGTTGAGTGGACCATTCAGACTCTTGAGGACATGCTGAGAGTGCAGTAATTAATTTCAAAGGTATTTGGGATAATCACTTGCCTCTCATCGAGTTTTCCTATAACAACAGTTATCACTCCAAAGATTCGATGGCCTCTATTTGAGGCCTTACGTGGAGGTGTAGATCACTCATTAGATGGTTCGAGGTAGGTGAGGCTAAGTTGATAGGACCATATTTAGTTCATGAGGCTATGGACAAAGTTAAGGCTAAGTTGATAGGACCATATTTAGTTCATGAGGCTATGGACAAAGTTAAGCTTATTCGAGAGAGGTCAATATAGCCTTAGCCTACGTAAAATCATGCGGATGCTAGGGGTGGAGAGAGCTTGAGTTAGAGGTCGAGATTAGGTGTTTCTGAAGGTGTCTCCAATGAAGGGAGCTATAAGGTTCGGTAAGAAAGAGAAGCTTAGTCCCTGATATGTTGGTCCTTATAGGATTCTCTAAGGCGAGTTAGCAAGGTGGCATATGAGTTAGAGCTACCACAGAAAGAAGCTTAAGGCATCCAGCTTTTCCATGTATCCTTGCTGAAAAGTGCATTAGTGACCCAGCTTTAGTTGTTCCAGTAGAGAGTATTGGTGTGAGGGATACCCTCTCCTATGAGGAATTTCCGATTGAGATCCTTGATCATCAAGTTTGAAAGTTGAGGAACACGGAGATAGCTTCCATGAAGGTTTTGTGGAGAAGTCAACTAGTTGAGGAAGCTGGTATACGGGAAGCCGAAGTAGACATGATGTCTATACCCGCACCTCTTCTTTTCCATCTCACAGTCCCAGCATAAGGTTCTAGTTTCCTCCTTAGTACCATATTCGGGCCATGTCACTTTCATGTCTTTCGGCCTTTCATGACATAGTATGCATGTATATTTCATTAATTCGCCACCATGTGTTTCAATTCGGAGTCAGTCGCATCAAGTTTCTCAGCTGTAGTTATCTGCCTTAGATTGCAGTTCCTTCCTAGCTCTCTACTATGCTTAATATTAATTTGAGGACAAATATTCCAAAGGAGATAATGTAACATTCTAAAGTCCCTAAGATCGTACACGAGGTACGAAGGAGAAAATAGGAAAATTACACCAGATCATTGGACAAGTCATCAAGTGACTTATTAATTTACTTAATGACTCGTTAAGGAGCCAATAGGGTGCAGTAAGGTCATGAAAGGAGTTCCGTAGGAGTTTTAACCGAGTGGCTGATTCGTTGGGCGTCATGACAAATCATTAAGTGGAAGCTAAGAAAGATCAAAAAGTTGGAAAATTGGCCTAGTGGTGGTGAATGGCACTTCCTAACAACTTGTCAAGCAGTTTCTCTAACGAAGCTAGGTCACTCGTTGGGTTTGGCAGATCAAATTGGTCAATGAGTTGTTAATGGCATTTTTATAATTCCTAACTAAGTCATTTTGAACTCCTAAAAGGGTGTTTTAATGGGTTTTATTCATCCTAAACTCTCATTCTACTCCTAGCACTCCAAGTTGAAGATCATAACCCTCAAGCCTCCTCAAGCATCAAGGTCCTCCTTCTCCTCAAATTCTCTGGGCATCAAACCTAGCAAGAATCCCATAAATCCTTCCACCTCATGCCCAATTTTGTCTTCCTATCTCATGATATCAAGTCTCCAAGCATGATTTATTAAAATTCTAGGGTTAGACTCACTGTGATAAAATCTCTCGTAACTCTTTATGAATTCAAATCTCTCATGCTTTTTATTATTCATGATTTATTACTATGGCTATATGTTTCTACTAGAATCTATCATGGATCGATGTTTTCAAGTTTAGTGTACTTTGCCAAATTATGTGTATGATTTTATGAATTTCAAGCTTATGAGCGTATCATTTCAAGTTATGACTATTTATTTATATATTATATTTATGAAAAATCAGTTTATGTATCATGGACAACTCAATGGAATTATTCTCATGACTATTTCACGTATGTCAAGTATGATTATGATTTCACGATTTAATATGCCCATGCAAGATCAAGTATATTTTCACGATGATGATTAAGAGTCATGTGCATATTTTTAGGAGTAGTACTCTGAAGCACTGGGTAGCTAGTGGTTCAATCAAACCCCAAGTCTCATAACTACATGCTACTCTGGTGTATATATTAAATGTCTGTGTCCCAGGAGATTCACGAGGACATCACGCCTTAACGTTTCTGCCTTGGAAAGCTTTGGTATGACGGCCTGACCAATTGAGTGGAGATAGTTGCACATCGTAAGCTCTACAGATGGTGGTGATATGATGAGTCTCCCATTATTCCTCATGTTTCAAGTTACTCATGTTCATGACTTATGATACAATCTTTCATAGCGTAATTGACCCATTGATTAGTTCATGAGCCATTTATGATTTCGCATGGTACACAATATGATTTCTATTTTCAAACCTTGGATCATTATACTTCATCTTATGATGAATAACCTATGTTTATAGATTATGATTTCAACATGTGCCTTATTCTTATGTTTCATTTTTAGCCTTTACTCTCAAACCTCGATTTACCGTTTACTCCAGCATGCTTTTACTTTCTCTCTTACATACTCAGTAAATTCAAAAGTACTGATCGTATACTCTGTGCTATATCATCTCATGATATAGGTTCAGGTGATCCATCTCGCTAACGTTAGCTCGCTCCCACTTCTGCCCATGTCATCCCAGCTTTTGGGCAGTCCTCATGATACGGAGGATGGTAGTTTTTACTATGTCTTTTTCTTATGTCTTTCAGTTTCAGACTTAATGAGCTAGCTGGGGCTATTGTCCCATCAGCTCATTGTATGATTAAAGACTTTTAGATAACTATATACGGTTCAAAGAAGCATTGATTTTTTTGTCTACTCTTATGCTTAATGATATACAGACTTTACCTTATGATATGTTCATGTTTTATTTCTGCTTAGTTGCGCTCATATTTATGCTATGTATATACTATGAGTTAGCTTGGAGCCATTCGTGGTTCAGGTTCCGTATCTCACCGGGGATCCACTCTCTCGATCGTGACAAAGTCCTTAGGAAAAGTCCGAGTCCCCTCTCTCGGTTTAAAGAATGGTTGTTCAAACACCTTGAGAGAGAATATAAATAAGATATATTGATAAACTTTAACCATCAACAAGACCAGATGATCCCTTCGACATAGATCAATAGCGTACATTTTTACATCTGCATTAGACGCACTCCGGTTGTGGCAAAGTCAATTCAACAAATCCAATCTACTGGCGGAATGACTTCGTTAAGTACTTTAAAATGGTGAATTACCGGCCGACTCAAAAGCCTCACATGCACTCAAAACAACTGATATTGTTATCAAGGAATTTGCATTGTATACTATTCAGGACTGTTTGCAAGATGCTTGGGTCCAAGACCAATTACATTATGAAGGAAATACATGAAGGAATCAGAGTTAACCACTCTGGGCCAAGTCCTTAGTAATTAAATTAATCAAAGTTCGATATTATTGGCCCCAAATGGAGCAAGACTCAACATCATTCGTAAGAAAGTGAAGCAAACACGCATGCCTAAATGGTTCATCAGCCAGTAGAACTTCTACATCCTGTCGTCTCCCTACGATCATTTATGAAATGGGGAAATGACATAATGGACTCTTTTGTCTTCGATTTTGGAGAGGTAAAATTTCTTTTAATAGTGATCGCTTATTTTTTTAAGTGGATTAAAGTATAGGTGTTTAAAATAAATTGTACACAAGAAGTAATAGATTTCATATGGGATCATATCATATGTTGTTTTGAAATACTTAGAGAAATTGCATGCGAAAATGGTCCAATTCTTCACCAAAGTCATTAAATTTCTATGATTGAAGATCAAAGATCACACCCATCTCTTACCACCCAAATGCCAAAAGACAAAGAAGATTCAACCAACAAAACCGTGATGGCTACTTCCTAAGAGGTTGGAGAGTGCTAAAGGCAACAGGGTTGAGGAGTTTCGTGGTGCTTTCACACATCACATTACCTACAAATTTGGCATCGTAGAAACCCCATTCTCACTACATATGGATCAAAATCTTTAATATCGATTGAGGTTTCAAAGAGCTGAGGTTGAGGTCCACACACAAACAAAGTCAAAAATAGTGAACCCACAGGTGTACAGTTGATCTACTTAAAGAACATCGAGCGGTATCATTTTGGATGACGACAAAAAATAAAGGATGGAAATATACTATAACCGAAGGGACCAAGATCAATATTTCAAAATCAGAGACTTAGTCCTTCGAAAAATGCACCTCAACACTAAGATTCGAATATAGGTAAAAAGAATCAAATTGGAAGGCCCATACAGAGGATAGGTATAACCGATGGGGAGTATATTAGTAAGCTAACTTGGATGGAACCCACTATTGAGAAACTAGAATGTAAGTCAATTGGAAGCAGTATTATTTAAAAGAGGTAAACGGGACAATTGGGTTCAAGAAAGTACGTGCTAATTTTTTTTTCCTTAGCACATTTTTTTGTCCCTGTGATTTTTGGCAAGGTTATTATTGAGGTGTAATAACCCTAATTAATAAAGGGTTATTTAGTAATCAAGCAATAAATGAAATAAAAGAGACAAGAATTTAAAATAATTTATAATAATATGGTTCAAAGCCCAAATTTGAACTAGAAAATGTTACTTGCTGAAAAGCAGAACGCTGACAAAAATAAATATAGGAAAGAAAAAACGCTAAGAGGAGAGAAGAAAGGAAGAGAAAAGAGAAGAAAAGAGGAGAAAAAATAAGGATTTTTGATCCAAAGCATCAAGGTAATGATCCTAATATTTTTTAAGTTTATTATGCTATTGCAAGAAAGTTACAGGAAGACATGGAAAGAGAAATTTTGAAGAATTGAGAAAGTTTAACCCTAGGGTTCTTCAACCTAAATCATCAATTTAAAAGGACAAACGCGATTGCACCAATTTGATTAATGTTCTAGAATCTTCTCTCATCAAGGAGAATTTCGTTGGTGGTTATAGTTCGAATTCTGCCTCATTGACTAGAAAGGACAAGCTGCCAAACCCTTTGACTGAGAATTTGATCTTTGCTATAATTAAGCAAACTTCTACCGAAGAGTTTTTGACCATTCTAATCCATTTTTGTGGTATTTTGAGGTTATCCGAGACTCGAGCAGTCTTGAACATTGAAAAGTGTGCTTGAGTTGTAAACTGAGGTAAGTGAGATTTAAGTTTAAGTTTGCTTTTTAAACCTGTTTTAAAAATCATGTTTGTCCGCCCGATTCATGTGCTGACAAACATGTACTTGCGTAATTGGTGATCTTTGACCAACTGTATATATGTTACTTTGAGAAAATATTTTTTAAGAAAATTTTTAATTAATTTGTGGTATGGCGTGGTCTCGTACTCATGGCGTTGGGGCGTTGATACTTCCTTCGCTACGTGATATAGTTACTAGGGGCATACATGCGCTACCTTAGCATGTGTGTTAAGGGCCTTGTACTTGTTGTAATATACTATTAGCATTATATATGTTGTCAAGGGCTAATCGGGGTGTTAGGTTGATCTCTTTCACCACCATTTGACAAGTCCCTGAGTGTGATTTGCATTGATATAATATATATATATATATATATATATATATATAGTGATCTTGTTGAACATTTGTTTGGACTTCACTGAGTTTTATATTTTGAAAATATATTGTTGTGCATATTATTTTTATGTTTGTTGTGGTTGCATTTTCTAAATACTTGTTCCAGGGGTATTAAAGTGGTGAGTAGAGGATATTACTGAGTTATATTTATATATAGCTCACTCCTTCTTGTATGCCTATGCAGATTCTATTGTGAGAGCTGAGACTAGTGGCTGACAGTCTTTCACGTAGATTTTGCTACCGAGGTGAGTCACATCGATTTGTGGAGGTTATCATTTCTACTTTATCTACTTTATATTTTTTTCTCTGGGGTCTCGCATGCCCAACAGCTAAACTCATGTAACTCTATTAGATGCTCCATGGTCATAGTGTGGGATTTGGACTATAGATACACTACTTAAACGGTCAAAAGCCATAAATGAGACTTGATTTTGGTTGGATAATCATTTCATTTTTATGATTAATAATGTGTTTGAGCGGCTATATTGTATTTCAATACTTATAGAAAAGGCTAAGTGTTTGGAAATAGGTTCTCCCGACGGTGGTGCTAGTGCAGTGCCGCCTACGTATAGGGGTATTTTGGGACGTGACAAAAGTTGGTATCGTGAGCTTAGGCTTTAAGTCCCGGTCATACGTATGTGTTTAGTAGAGTCTTGTTCATGGATATAGGCGCCCTATACTTACGACTCGAGGCCGAACATTTAGGATGTTTTTCCTTTTTCATTCTTTATTCACTAATTGATTCAAGTCTAATCTGAAATATTTGGTTTGCGATGGCGAAGAAATATGTCTACGTCCGCTAGTCGATCAAAGGAACTACTTGACGTGGGTGTGCATGGCACTACCCCAAAGGTAGTCGAGCTGGGGCCCATAAAACAAGGGTTCAGATTTCAAGGCACAGGCCAATCCTCAACCTGAATTGAATGGAGTCACCTCTGAGTTTTTTTCGCATTCAAGTTTATGCACAGAATTGTGCTGTTCAAGATGCTCCACTACAGTGCCAAATTTATTGTACCTATTGCTGTCGTGCCTTCTACAAATAAAAATGATGTTGAATATAGAGTCATTGGTGCCTAGTCATGTTGAACTTCCAGTTTCTCAAACTACTTCACACGTAAACACAAGTTCAATAGAATGTTGCAGCCACATAGACACCCTGGGCTTGACCCTCACTCGATTTTGATCATTCAGCTGACGCTACTAGGTTGTCCAAAAGATCTTAAGAATTTCATGGATCTTAATCCACCCAAGCCGATGCAACGCTAACTTCTATTGAGCCTCGTAAGTTCATAGATCATTGTGAAAAGATACCGACTACATTGAGGTTGAAAGAGACTCGGAGGTGTGGAATTTACCACTCTTTCTAGTTCTTGAGGTCTCAGAGGAATGTGGTGGACTTCAGTCTCACAGAGAGGCATACAAGCAGTGGGTCACCACGCATCACTTGGTTAGAGTTTTCAACAATGTTTAAGGACAGGTCTATCTCTTGAGCAAACAAGACGACATGAGACCCAGCTTAATAACCTATTTTGTTGCGATGCTTATGGCATGAGGCTAAATTCACTCGTTATCTAGGTATGTCCCATTCTTAGTTGAATACCCGAGGGAGAAGGTGACGATTCGTGGACGGACTTATATCAAGTATTGTAGTTATGTGGGATATGAGATATGCAAAGTGGTACCTATTCAGACGTAGTTGATACTTCCCTCCATTGTGACTCCTATTTAGAAATAGAAAGAGCTGAGCGAGAAAGCAAAAGGGCACGTAACACGGGCGGGTCTAGTGGTACAGTCTTCGAGAGGTGATAATCCAGCCAGATAGGGTCAACAACAGATGTAGAGAAAGGGCAATGTACCATATCAATCATGTCCATATCAGAAGTGTCCTAATTGAGGAAACTGCGGTCATGTTGCTATGAGGTTGGCTGGTCCTTTTTTTACTTGTGGTGAAAAGGGGCATATTGCTAAACATTGTCCTAAGGAGAACTCTGGTATGAACATCTGTAGGAAATCACAGGTACAATCGCTTAGGCTCAGCCATCAGGGCCGCTCAACAGTGGTGCCTGGATAGGGCCGATAAGGTGCAATGTGTTGCCTGTGGAGAGCGTGTAATCATCGAGATTCTTCGGCTATGGCTAGATAGAATATCGAGGCATCTAATGTGGTAGTCATAGGTATTATCATTGTCAATTCATGGACACATGCTCCATTGTTCCTGGTTCTACGTATTCTTTATTTATCTCCATCTTTTGCTATATCTTTGGTAGAACGAGGAGTTGAGGTCTGGCCGTTACATATGGTTAAGGATCACAAAGGGGGTGACTTTGGCAGTGGATATTTTGCAGGGACTGTGTGATGATTTGTTCAAGATAGGACACCATAGTTAATTTACTAGAGTTACCATGTCTCGAGTTTGATGTAATTATGGGTATGGATTGCTGGCACTTATGTTATGCTTGAAGTTGATTGCTATGCTAAGCTTATACGTTTTAATTTTCTCTCTCGTAACCACTTTAGTGTAGAAAGTCTTGACTTGTGACTCCAAGGAAAGATAATATCTTTATGTAAAGGCATGTCAGAATGTGGATTAAATCATAAAAGGTTTTATTGCTACCGTTCATGATACAATGAGCTAAGGATGTTACTATTGACAGTGTTCCTATCATTTGAGAATTTGTTGATGTATTTTTAGAAGATTTGCCTGGGCTAATCTCTAATAAGAGAAATTGAGTTTGCATTGATTTAGTCTCGTGAACTCAACCTATTTCTATTCCTCCATACCGTATGGCTCCAGCTGAGTTGAGAGAGAAATGAAGGTTCAACTCTAAGAGCTACTTGATAAGGGGTTCACAGCTCAGTGTATCGCCTTAGGTGCACTGTATATTTGTGAAAAAGAAAGATGGTACAATGAGAATGTGAATTGACCATGCATAAATGGAATAAGGCAATGATCAAGAATAAATATTTGTTCTTCATATTGATGATTCATTCGGATCAGCCAGGGTGCTAGTCACTTTTTCAAGATTTACTTGAGATCAGCACTAATGCTCTGAGAATCAAGACCGAGGATATATCTAATATAGCTTTTCGGACCAAATATGGGCACTTTGAATTTTCATGATGTCTTCGGGTTGACTAATGCACCTGCATTTATGACCATGAATAGGGTATTCAAACCATACTTAGACCATTTTTTTAAGGATTGTGTTCATTGATGACATTCTCGGTCTACTCTCGAGGAGGTGCGTAACACAAAGACACCTCGAGAGCTGTGCTACAAACACTTAGAGAATGAAAGCCTTATGCCAAGTTCTCAAAATGTAAGTTCTAGTTGGGCAAAGTTTCCTTTTTGGTACATGTAGTGTCATGGGATGGAATCCAAGTTGATCCAAGGAAGATTGAAGCAGTTCGAGATTGGCCTCGACCCAAGATTTTACAAAGATACACAAATTTTCTTTGTGACTAGCCGGATATCACATAAGGTTTGTAGAGGGCTTCTCAAAGATAGCCGCTCCATTGACACATTTAACTTAGAAAGTTGTAGTATTCCAATGAACCGATGGATGTGAAGAAGGTATTCAGAAATTAAAAGATCACATTGTCTAAGGGCTCCGACTTTGACGCTACTTTACAGGGGAGGGTGGTTTCACAATTTATTTTGATGCGTCTCTCGAAATGGATTGGGTTGTGTCCACGCAATGGTAAAGTGGTGGCACGGCGCGCCTCGACAACTAAAGATTAATGAGAAGAATTATCTGACTTACGACTTGGAATTGCTGCAGTCATATTTGCATCAAGACTTGGCGTCACTATCTTACGGTGGGAGCCAAGTGTGAAATTTATATCACTATAAAAAGTCTACAATACATATTCAAGCAAAAAGATTACCCTAAAGGACAACTAATGGCTGGTTGTTACTTAAAGATTATGATCTTACCACTTTGTATCACCCAAAGGAATGTGGTGGAAGATGCCTTGGAGTAGAAAGTCTATGGGCACGGCCCGGTTCACTGTTGAAAGCGATCTATGTTTATGGATATTCAGGGAATTGGCCAATCGAGAAGTTCGAGTTTGACTATACAAAGGCCGGGAAAGTTACTAGCAAGGTGTATGGTGGTACAATCGTCCTTACTGGGACAAGTCAAGACTCACCAATATGAAGATCCCACCTTGCTCAGACTATTGGAGATTGAGGCAGATGAGGTGTTAATTCATTCTCTATTGATAGTGAAGGCGTCATTCGTCAACATGGGTAGACTGTGTATTCCATTGTGGTTGATGTGAAATAGAATGCACTTTTGAAGAGGCTCATAGTTCACGATACCCATTCACCCAGGTGCTACAAAAATGTATCAAGACTTGTGTGGGATTGTCCTGGTGGAAGGTATGAAGGCTGATATTTTAAAGCATGTGACTAGCTGCTTAAATTGTCAACAAGTCAAGCATGAACATCAAAAACCCGGGAAGTAATGCAAAACTTGATTATCTCAAAGTGGAAGTGGGAGAGAATTATTATGGATTTTGTTGTTGGGTTGGCAAGTACTTTCAAGAACACAACTCAGTTTGGGTGATTTTGGACAGACTCACAAAGTCAACACATTTCATACCAGTTCGAGTTACCTATACCGCAGCGCTATAATGTGATATTTACCTTTCGTGGAGATAGTTCATCTTTATGGTGTGTCTATTTCAACAATATCTTATCGAGGCGCACAAATTCACTGCTAAGTTCTGGAAGTCTTTAAGAAGTCATTGGGTTCGTAAGTCAGAGTTGAGTACAGTTTTCATCCAAAGCAAAATCATGCAATGATACTAATCTTTACTTTAGTTTATTACGTGATTATAGAAAAGTTTATAGGATAGAACATGGAGAAATTTTGAAGAATTATGGAAAGTTTAGCCCTATAGGGTTCTTCAACCTAAATTATCAATTTGTGGGCAGCAAACATTATCAGTAAAATTCTGATTTTGATTAATGTTCTGAAATCCTCTCATCAAGGAGAATCGTTGGTGCTCGTAGTTTGGAAATTCTTCCCATTGACCAGAGTTGACTTTTTCTGGCCAAACCTTTGACCCAAATTTGACTTTTGCTAAAAACTACAAACTTCTACCCAAGAGTTTTTGACCATTATAAATCCATTTTTTGTGTAGTTTGAGGTTATCCTGAGACCCTAGAGCATGGCTCAAATATTGAAAAAGTGTGCTTGAGTTGTAAATTCAAGGTAAGTTGGACTTAAAGCTTTAGTGCTTTCTAAACCCCGTTTTTAAAATTTCTCATATTTTGCCCACCCGGTCCATGTGTTGGGACAAGCGTGTACTTGCGTAATTGGTGATCTTTAACCAACCGCATATATGTTACTTGGAGAAAATATTTTTTAAGGAAAAATGGTTTACACTTACTCTGTGTATGGCATAGTCTGCACTGTATTTGGGGCATTGGGATGATCTTCCTTCGGGAAGCACCTGAGATAAAGGCTTAGGGTATATGGCGCCACCTGTGTTGTTAGGGTCTGTACTTGTTGGTTTGAACACACTTTTAGGCATACTTTACTGGTGCTGTTTAGAAGGGGGCCGAGGTATTAGGTTGATCTCTTTCATCGTCGCATAAGTCCTGAGTGTGAGTTGCATTGATATATATATATATATATGGAAATGATCTTGTGGGGTTAACATTTGTTTGAACTCACCAGTTTTTACATTTTAAATATATTATGTAAAGGCCATTTTTGTGCTCGTTGTGGTTGAATTTTCTAAACACTTGTTTCAGGAGTATTAAAGTGGTGGGTCGAGGATTCACTGATTTATATTTATATATAGCTCACTCCTACTTGCACGCCTATGCAGATTCTGTTACGGGAGGTGAGACTAGTGGCTGACGAGTCTCTGTTTCGCATAGATTCTCGTTGCCGGTGCGAGCCTTCACACGATTCGTGGAGGCATCATTTCAGCCTTTATCTACTCTTTTTATATATATTTTCTTCTTGGGGTTTGCATTCCTGGGATAGCCAAACTCATGTAACTCTATTAGATGTTCCATGGTTCAGTGGATTTGGACTAGAGATACACTACTTAAATGGTCGTGTGCTTTCTTATAAATTGAGACTTGATTTTGGTTGGATAATCATTTTATTTTTATGACTATTGATGTGTTTGGATTTGCATATATTGTATATCAATGCTTATAGGAAAGGTTAAGTGTTTGGAAAATAGGTTCGCCCGACGGTGGTGTTAGCGAGTGCCAGTCATGTCTAGGGGGTATTTTGGGACGTGACATGAGGTAGCAGCAAACATATTGTGAACTCGAAATCACCCATATCATTGATTCTAATAAAAGTCTCCAACATCCGGGTCCTCATTCTTCAGACCTAAATGCTAGGGGAAGAGGAGTCATAAGAAAATGACTAAATGCAACTAATATTTTGCATTCCGCACCATATAAGAGCTTCCGGTTGACATAAAATGGCAATATAGGTACAACTTATGAAGTTTGGTTTTCTTTTATTTTTGGTATGTATAAAACTCAAAATCTATGAGCTAATAAAAAACTTTTTGGTGTATACCACCTATCACTTTTTCTCTTATTTTGAAGCCAATTTGATCTATCATGTGCCTAAAGTGAATGGATGAAGTCCTATTCATAAACACCATTTTAATACAAGGGTCCTAACTCATGAAGTCACCTAGAGATAAAATAACTCTAAAAAATCGATTGAGTATAACTCCTGAATAAAAACAAAGTCAAAAATCACTACAAAGAAGTCGATTGACTATGATCCCTGAAATAATTATGCATAAATGACCGGGACAAGCCTTGGTCAAAAAATCAAAAATCTATGCAACAAAATGTTCGGAAGAAAAACAAATACGTCAGAAACTAGACCAAAAAACTTGTTCATAAAACTTAAAGCATAAAAGGAAAATTGAGAGTTTAGGATCTGAACATAGAAGCGAAAAGAAAGCAGATACACATAATAGAAAAGAAAAAACAATCAAGTATCAAAAATCAAGAAACTTTTCATTAAAATAAGTACTATAAAACCCAAAAAGTATATTATACAAACAAAAATAGAAAGTTTGAAAAGAAACTATTGAGTCCCCCAGATGCTTCAAGGTCTTGGGGAAGTGTTGATAGGAAAGAAGGCTTTACACTTGAAGGCACTGCAAAAGCCAAAGAAAGTATTGGTCCTCAGTGGCATTGGAGGTAAGTCTCGTTATGATATTCTTCCTCCTTTTCCTCTTCTTTAATATCAAAGTTCGAAATCTCATTAGAAGAAGAAGAAGCAAGATCCCCTGGACCCAGTTCAAAAAGACTACTGCATGAGAGTTCCACCAGAGACTAGGCCTTGGCGATATGCTCATCAATGTCGAGGGGACGGACCTTGACCTCCTCTAAAGTTTTCTTCCTCATAATCCAAGTTTCATGGATATTTTGTAGCTTATGTCTATACTTTAGAGAGGCGACCTTGACCTCTTTGTCTTCTAGGAGATGCACAAACATTCTATTCTATTCGTAAAAAACGAACATTCTTCCGGTGGTTTTGATGCTGAAAGCTTGCTCCTACTTAAACCTTTTCTTCTGGTATTCGACCTTTTTCTTTAGTTTCACCACCATGACATCCCAGGATGCTATAGTCTGTTCATGCACTTGGAGATCTTTGCAAGTTTGGGATCTCTCTTGGCACCGGCCTCAAGTGTCTCCAAATGCATGGACCTCTCCCTCTTAAGTTTGGCTATCTCGAAACTCAAACTGTTGGCCTCTCAGTTGTAGAGGTATCTTTCCTTCTTGGTCTGAGAAAGAATTGATATCAAGCCCTTATCTTTGGAGAGTCTAAGCTCTAAGGCCTCCGCCTCAGCAAAATTGGCCTCCCATTTAGCCATTTTCTTCCTTAGCATCTCATGCTCATTGGTCAAGTCGACTTATTCCTTAAGCATTCGTTAAAGCCCCTTAGAGATAAAGAAATTCCCTAGAAGTAGAAGATAAACCATTCTATACCAAAATATTAAGTACAATAGAATTTTAAAGGATGGACGGATAATGCTTTTACCTTGGCACAATCTTGAGCGGCCTCATTGAGTAGGCACGTCGAGAAAACCTTGTCCATTTTTTCTTATTATTTGTTTGTAACCAAAGGCTAGAGGTAATTGGCAATGATGATTGGTTGGAAGAGCATGTGCATCTCCTCAAATATATAAATAGGGATTCTCCATTTTTTAAAATTCTGCACTAGAGCTAGGAAGACGTTTATTAAACTGGACTTAGGGACGGAGGGCTTAAAAGACTGACTAGGATTTCCCACCAAGGCCTAGGTAACCTCCAAAAAAATGAAATGAAGTGTTTTCTTGGAAAAACCCGATGAGAAAGGAACAACCAGGTTCTTGCTCACCTGGCTAATGACGACAAGGCCGAAAGGCACCAAAATATGGGAGTTGATCATATCCACCAAATCGTCCTCCCTAAATAAGTGGTCAGCCTATCCCAAAACCTGAACTTGAGCAGTCAGAGACTGCCGCCTAAGTGGCAGGGTATCGTCGCCAATCTCTCATCATCAGAGTCCAACGATACTAAAGTATTTTTTTGCCTCAAAAGTGGAAGCTAGCAACCCCTTCCCCTTATCAGTAGGCAAGGCATGGTTAATTTTCTTCTTTGCGGTGGGGGATGAAGTGTGCTCCTCGACTACAACATCAGATCTGTGCTCCACTTAAGGGCACGATGCATGTATGCCTCCATAGATCCGGTGTTTAGGTAAACTCCGATGTCTTAGAACTACGTTCCACCATAGGTATATATTCACGGTTAACCCTATGGGGTCCCTATTAGTGATATCACGCCATTTATGCTCCTTGCCTGGCAAGCTTGGGACGACTCTGCCCACTTGAGTGAGATAGTTGGGGCATCATTAAGTTTTATCATGATGGTGTCAATTAAGACGATTCCTCCCATTGTTCCCTTATGATTTATGCATTGTCATTTTTTCGATACTTTGGCTCAAGTTATAATTTACAAGGTTCCTCTTATGATTATGATTATGATTAGTTTATGAATAGTTTTGAAAACCTTGAGCCTCATGTTTATGTTATGATTATCACTTCATGTTTTGAACTGTCCTACTCTTATGAACTCTTATGTATTTTATTAGTCCGTTGTACTTACCTTGCATACTCAGTACATTCAAAGTACTAACGACATACTCTATGCTATATCATTTCATGATATAGGATCGAGCGATCAGACACGGTCACGCCATTAAACCTATTTCTGTATTAGTCCAGTTTAGCCAGTGTTGGTGAGTCCTTATCTTCCGAGGACATTCAGTTTAGTTTGTTGTTTTGTTATTTTAGTTACAACCTTTTATCAAGCTAGTTGGGGATGTTGTCCCATCAGCTCTTTAGTTAAGTTAGAGGCTTTCCAAACAATATGTAGAATCTCAACTAGTTAGTGTTGACTCGATTTATGATTATTATGTGTGTAGAATTTCATTTATTCATGTTTAGTTTATCATTTTCCATTAATTTATGCTCTTTAGCAGCTATGTTCATGTCATGGGTCGACTTGGAGCCATTTGTGGTTCTAGATTTCATGTCTTGATCTGAACCTATATTCGAATCGTGACAAACTTGGTATTAGAGCCAAGATTCAGAGTGTCCTAAGATGTCTAAAACCCACGTTAAGTAGAGTCTTGTCCATGGGTGTGAAGCGTGCCACACTTATGGGGGAGAGGCTACAAGACAATTTAGGAAATTTCCCTCCTTCATGATCTATGTCGTGTGATGAAGTATCTCTCCATCCTTCTAACTCATGTTATACGCGTTTGCAGAATTATGCCTCCATGCCATATGAGTGGAAGAAGGAAGGGGTATGTAAATGGCCATGAGGACAGCAATAGGGATGAGAATCAACAGGACCCTCTAGCACCAGCAGGTCCTTTTCCCGAACAGGTCTCTCATGTCGACTTTAGAGTGGCATTTCAGATGTTGTCCCAGGACTTGACCGCTCAGGCCAACCAACAAGCGGTGGCCCATGTCCCTCAGCATGGGAATGCAGCGGTGGCTCGAGTTTGGGATTTCCTCAAAATAAATCCCCCTGAGTTCCTAGGGTCGAGAGTGGATGAGAACTCATGTGAGTTTTTGGAAGAGATACAGAAGATCACCTAGATTATGGGGGTGACCGGAGAAGAGAGCGCAGACTTAGCCTCATATCAGCTAAAGGGGGTTGCTTATATTTGGTACCGTCAGTGGAGGGACGGTAGAGTTGTGGGCGCAGTTCCTGTGAGCTAGAAGGAGTTCATGACAGTCTTCTTAGACAGATTCTTCCCTAGGGAGTTGAGAAAGGCAAAGTCGGCAAGGTTCGTCAACTTGAGGCAAAATGATATGACTATCCAAAAGTATGCCTTGGAGTTCACTAGTTGTCCAAGTATGTGCCGGAGATGGTTGCAGATCAGAGAGCTCGTATGAATAGGTTTGTGTATGGGGTGTCAGATTTACTGGTCAAGAAGTGTAGGACCGCGAAGTTGAACAGTGATCTTGATTTCTCCCGATTGGTGATATACACCCAGTAAATTGAGGCGGATCAGATGAGGGAAAGGGAGAGAGAGGCCAAGAGGGCTAGGACAGGCAGCGTTGGATTTTGCTAGCAGAGGTCTAGTGGCGGACATCATCAGTAGTTCCACCAGAGGTCATCGGCCCGGTGCCGTCATGTCACGATTCGAACGTACACCCGGATTGTAGACACAGGAAAAGGAGCCCTGAGAGACCCCAAGTAGATCCATGGCATAAAAATACATCTAATTCATTCACATAAGTGGAAGACTTAATATAAGGAAATGAAATCATAATATAATAACGGAGAGGAGACAATCCATGATCCATACATGACTGCTGAATACAACCGATAGTCTGAGAAGCCTCTAATCATGAAATACAGGTTGATGGGACAGTACCCCAACTAACCCTACAATACTGAAACTGAAAGAGAACAATAGAGTTTGAACGTATGGCCCTTGGAACATGAGGACTCACCAAATAAGTTGATAGCAAACCCTGAAGAGCTACTAAGGAGGGTGAGCTTGAGAGTCGGGTCCTGTATCATGAACGATACAGCATAGGAAGTATGCGGTCAGTACGTGGAATGTACCGAGTATGCAAGGTAAGTAAAACGGACATTTAAAATATATAAAACTCATAAAAGGCCATAAGAGGACATCATGCTCATATCATAAACATCATAACATAATATTAGGCTCAAGGTTTTCAAAACATTCATAATACAAACGTAATCATAATCATAGGAGAAAAGCTTTACTTAACATGACTTAAGTCAAAATACATAATCATAAGTATACATAATTCATGAGGAATAGTGGGAGATTCTCTTAACCGACATACCCCATATGAGCACACATGAAATCCGACTTGTAAACCAGTCGGGAAGTCGTTCGTACCTTGCCAAGGGTAGAACCATGAAGGGCGTGATATCACCATGAAAAGGGCCAATTGGGTCAGGGACAGTCATGAAGGAGATCCCAACATACCTACGGTGGCACGTAGTTTATGAGATCCGGGGCTTAACTTGAGCCCCGAACCTACTCGGTGTTTGATACTACTCCCAAAACATATATATAATGCTCATAGTATAATATGCATGAATTCATGGGTTAGTTAAATCATGATAATCATAAACATACATTCACATACATGAACTAGCCATGACATAGGGCCCGTGAGTCGGCCAAAATATAATTCATGAATCATAAAGTTCATACATACTTGTAGGTCATACATATAGCCTGAAATCTATAAAATCATGATGGGTAATTGATTAAATCCATAATCTAAGTCATAATTCATGCTAGGCTTATAAATATCATTATTGGAAAAGTAGATCATAAATTGATTCACCATGAATCATGCATAATTAGGCTTAACTCCATAGAAATCAAAATCGATAAATTTATAAATAATTTAAATCATAAAAAGCTGATCAAAACCCATAGATTATGATAAGATTCTAAAATCACAAAGTCCATTAACAAATCATTAGATTTTTATAAAATTCTACTGAAAACCCAAATAACTTTTGATAGAGTTTTCATGAAATCATAGAGAATGGGCATGGGTGTGGAAGAAAACACCCATTGATAACCTTACATACCTGGAAACAACTAATTCTTAATCTCCCTTGGATGCCCAAGAAGGAATTGGAAGAATTTGAAGAGAGAAGCCTTGAATCACTTTTGATCACCTCTCTATACTCTTGCATGCATGAATGAAGGCTTAGAATAGATTATCCCTCTAAAAATTCCACCTTTCATAAGCTAAAACGACGTAGTTTAGGGCCCTAGGACTTAGGAATTACGAAAAAGCCCTTACTAAAATTGTAGAAATTTGTTGGCTGCCAGTCCCCATGAGGGACTGGATGACTCGTGACCAGGACCAACGACTCATGGCCTGGAGTCATGGAGGCTACTGCCCAATTCACTCAGGGGACCCCACAAATTGTGGGGGTTGAACACGAAACGTGGTCACCACTCGTGACCCCCATTGCCCAAAACCCTTAACCAACCTCTCAGTCCATGCCACAGATGACCTCACGAGTCATGAGGTCTGACCACGACTCGCGGTCATGATCGTGGCCTCACCCAACACCTTTCCAGGCCCTGATTGACCATGAGTCACCTCATAACTCGTGGTCACTCCTCACGAGCCACTTCACGGATCATTTTATGATCTGATATGAAATTTCAGTTTTTCACCATTTTGACTCCCGGGTCTGATCCTTGGTTCCCTGGGGTATAACACGTCATCAACCAGTGTCCTATCCAAACCACGGGGTTATCGGAGGAGCAGGGAAGCAGGTTCAAGGGGACAGAGGGACACGTTGATAGAGAGCACCTTTCCAATCTACGAAAAATGTGGTAATAACCATATAGGAGAGTGCCTAGTCAAATTAGATATTTGCTTCCGATGTGGGAAACCCAGGCACATGCACAGGGAGTGTCCTTTGGCTAGGCAGGGCAATAGCAGAGGTCGTGCCCAGACTACCAGTTCAACAGCAACTCCAGCATCAAATCCTTCTCAACAGGGTGCATCCACTAGTGCAGGTGGTAGTCAGCGTCAGAACATATTTTATGCTCTCTCATCTCATCGGATGCAGGAGGTCTCTCTAGACGTGGTCACTGCTATATTGTGAGTATTTCATCTTGATGTGTATGCATTATTATATCCAGGGGATACTTTATCTTTCATCACACCTCATGTTACCATTAGTTTTGGAGTTAGTCTCAAAATACTATCAAAACCCTTCTCAATCTCTACTACAGTTGTTGACTCAATTATAGCTCGACGAGTATACAAAAATTTCCCTGTCATAGTCCTTCAGAAAGTCATCTCAGCAAATTTAGTAGAGTTAGACATGACTGATTTTGATGTTATCTTTGGTATGGATTGGTTGCGTGCATGTTATGCCTCAGTGAATTGTAGAACCCGTATGGTAGAATTTCGATTTCCAGGTGAGTCAGTCCTAGAATGGAAGGGTAGTTCAACTGTGCTTGTAGGTCGCTTTGTTTCCTACATTAAATAATAAAAGTTGATTTCCAAGGGTTGTGTGTACCATTTAGTTCAGGTTAAGGATGCTACATTTGAGACCCCGACTCTTCGATTTGTCCCTGTTGTATGTTCATATCCGAAGGTTTTTTCAGATGATCTACTAGGAGTCCCTCCTAGTGGGAGATTGACTTTGGTATTGACCTTCTTCCCGACACGCAACCTATATATATTCCTCCATACAAAATGCCTCAATACGAGCTAAAGTAGTTGAAAGAATAGTTGAAGGATCTTCTAGATAAGGGATTCATCAGACCTAGCAAATTTCCGAGGGGTGCACCAGTTCTCTTTGTTCGAAAGAAAGATGGGTCTCTTCGTATGTGCATTAACTATCGGTAGTTGAAAAAGGTTACAATCAAGAACAGGTATCCCCTCCCTAGAATTGATGACTTATTTTACCAACTTCAGGGTGCTAAGTACTTCTGAAAGATAGACCTCAGATTCGGGTATCATCAGCTCAGAGTTAGAGAGAATGACATTCCGAAGACAGCTTTCAGGACTCGATATAGTCACTATAAGTTTGTAGTTATGTCATTTAGACTAACAAATGCTCTTGCAGCTTTCATGGATCTGATGAACAGGATATTCAAGCCATATTTGGACATGTTCGTGTTCATCTTCATATATGACATTCTCATATACTCTCGGAGTGAGGAGGAGCATGTCGCTTATTTGAGAATCGTGCTACAGACTCCCAAGGATCGCCAGTTGTTTGCTAAATTTAGCAAGTTTGAGTTTTGGTTGGATTCAGTAGCATTTTTAGGCCATGTGATGTCAAGTGAGGGTGTGCAGGTAGACTCTCAAAAGATAGAGGCGGTAAAGAATTGTCCTAGACTAGTTAATCCTTCATATATCAGGAATTTCTTGGGTTTATATGGCTATTAGAGGAGGTTTGTTTAAGGATTCCCATCCATGCAGCACCATTGGCTAAGTTGACCCAGAAGAAAGTAAAATTTCATTGGTTGGATGCCTGTGAGAAGAGTTTTCAGGAGTTAAAGACTCGACTCACTTCAACCCTAGTATTGACCCTGCCTGAGGGTATAGATGGATTCGTTGTGTATTGTGATGCCTCTAGGGTTAGTCTTGGTTGTGTGTTGATGCAACATGGTAATGTCTTTGTGTATGCCTCTAGACAGCTAAAGACTCATCAGAAGAAATACCCATCGCATGACTTGGAATTGGCAGCGGTGGTGTTCGCATTAAAGATTTGGAGGCACTATTTGTATGGGGTCCATGTTGATGTATTTACGGACCACAAGACCCTACAGTACGTGTTCACTCAGAAAGATTTGAATTTGTGACAAAGGAGATGGTTAGAGCTGCTCAAGGACTATGACATGAGTGTCATTTTCCATCCAAGCAAGGCTAATATAGTGGAAGATGCCCTTAGTAGGCTATCCATGGAGAGTGTTTTTCATGTGGACAATGGAAGGGAAGTGTTGTGAAGGATGTGCATCAGCTTGCATGATTATGGGTTCGCCTTGTGGACTCAACGGATGGTGATGTCATTGTTTAGAATGGGTCAGAATCTTCCTTGGTGACAGAGGTCAAGGCGAGGCAAGATGAGGATCCTATTTTGGTTAAGTTGAAGTAAGCAGTTCAAAATGAGAAGGTAGAGGTCTTATCCTAAGGGGGAGATGGTGTACTTCATTATCAGGGTCGTTTGTGTGTTCTGGGTGTTGAGAACTTTAGAGAACAGATGTTGCATGAGGCTCATGGTTCCTAATATTCTATACGTCCAAGTGCCACCAAGATGTACTGTGACCTACGGGAAGTTTATTGGTGGAATGGCATGAAAAAGGATATAGCAAATTTTGTGGTTAAGTGCCAGAATTATCATCAAGTGAAAGTGGAGCATCAAAGACTAGGAGGTGTGCTACAATACATTAGTATCCCCACTTGGAAGTGGGAAGATATCAATATGGATTTCATCGCAGGGTTACCTCGCACACATCNGTATTTCACTTCTCAACTTTGCCGTCTTGCCTGAAGGGTGCTACAATACATTAGTATCCCCACTTGGAAGTGGGAAGATATCAATATGGATTTCATCGCAGGGTTACCTCGCACACATCGACAATATGACTCTATTTGGGTGGTTGTAAACAAGTTGACTAAAGTATCACATTTTCTACCGGTCAAAACTACGGACTCAGCGGAGGATTATGCCAAATTATACATTCGGGATTTAGTTCAGTTGCATGGAGTTTCCTTGTCCATCATTTCGGATAGAGGTACTCAGTGCACCTTGCAGTTTTGGACTTCCAGAAGGGACTTGGTACTTAGGTCAAGCTTAGCACAGCATTTCACCTATAGACGATAGTCAGGCTAAGTGAACCATTCAAACTCTCAAGGATATGTTGAGAGAATGTGTGATTAACTTCAAAGGTAGTTGGGATGATCATTTTCCTCTTATCGAGTTTGCTTACAAATAACAGCTACCACTCCAGCATTCAAATGGCTCCATTTGAGGCTCTTTATGGGTGGAGATGTAGATTGCCTATTGGTTGGTTTGAGGTAGGTGAGGCTACATTGATAGGGCTAGATTCAGTTCATGAGGCTATGGAGAAAGTTCAGCTTATAAGGGAAAGGCTGAAAACGACTCAGAGTCATCAAAAGTCCTATGCTGATATGAGGAGGAGAGAACTAGAGTTTGAAGTTGATGATTGGGTGTTCTTGAAGGTGTCTCCCATGAAGGGAGTGATGAGGTTAGGAAAGAAAGGGAAGTTTAGTCCCTGATATGTTGGTCGATACAGGATTATGAGACGTGTTGGCAAGGTGAGCTATGAGTTGAAGCTACCAGCAGAGTTAGCTTCGGTACATCCAGTTTTTTCATGTATCATTATTAAAGAAGTGCATTGGTGATCCGACTTTGATTGTCCTAGTGGAGATCATAGGTGTGAAAGATAACCTTAGCTATGAGGAGGTTCCCATTGAGATCCTTGATCGTCAAGTTCGGAAGTTGAGGAACAAAGAAGTAGCTTCGGTGAAAGTCTTGTGGAGGAATCAGCTTGTTGAAGGAGCTACGTGGGAGGCCGAAGCAAATTTGATGGCTAGATACCTGCATTTATTCCCTTCCAACTCAGTTCCAACATGAGGTAACAGTTCCCTCCTTAACACTCTATTCAGTTTCATGTTAAGTTCATGTCTCTCAGTTTCCTTTATGTCAGTGCATGTATGTGTGACTTATGAATTCAAATCAGTCATGTGTATCAATCCAGAGTCAGTCACTCTGGTAGATTTCAGCTTTAGATGTTCAATGGTTGGGATTGAAGTTCCTTTCACCGGCCTTTTACTAAACACACCCCACATTCGAGGATGAATGTTCCCAACGGGGAGATATTGTAATACTCCGAAAGTTCATAAGACTAGACCCGAGATTTTGAAATGTGATCAGCAGGAAAAGTTGAAAATTTTGCCTTAATATGACTCAACTTACAAGTCGTATGTTGGTGTATGGGTCGTAGGAAGACCCGTGGATCAGGTCAGAGATTTTGTTCCCCAAATCACGAGTTCTCACTATGAGTCGTAGTATGTGGGTATGATCCGTGATCAGGAGTCATAGCAAATCTTTGGAGTTATCTAGTGATTTATTATACGGGAGATGGTATAATTCATAGTATGGTGATACATATTGTCGTCAGCTTCATAGAAATATTCAGGGGATTGGAGGTTTGTACTTGGTCAGTACGGGAGGATACCACGAGTCTTAAGAAGATTGTACGACTCGTAGTACGATTCGTTACAGCTGATAGAACAGTTTTCCTACGAATTCATTAAGGGTATTTTCGTAAATCCTAAGCTCCTAGGTCCTAAACTACGTCTTTTTAAGCCCTGGAAGAAATGTATTAAGGGATTTTAACCTATTCTAATTCATTTAACTCACATGCATGCAAGTTTAGAAGTTTTTCATTGAAGATCAAGCTTAAGCCCTTCAATTTCCTATCCAAATCTCTTGGGCTTTCAAAGACAAGTGTAGATTCGATTTACCCAGGTATGCAGGACTATGAATGAGAGTTTCTTTCACTCTCATGCTCAAAAATTCTCCTCAATTCCATGAATTTAAGTTTTAGATCAAGTTCATCATCTTATGGGGTTTTATCCTAACTTTATGCAATTCTCTATGATTTATTTATGAGTCAATTCCCTTCATATTTTAAAGTATATTTGAAGATTCACGGACGGATTTTAAGCATGTTTTGATTACAAATTCATGATTTCAAATTTAAGAAAATTTTGTCCAATTATGTAAAAATTTCATAAAAAATCAAGTTTATGATTCTATTATGATTTTGATTCTCCTAAGTCCTAATTTATGGTTTATGATTTATGATATGATTTCCTACAAGTACTCTTCATGGACCTATGAATTTCAAGTATGATGATTTTCTCAAGCATGTATGTTCTTCATGATTTATGAGTTTATGATTTTGGTCGATTTGCGGGTCCTTATTTCATGGCTAATCATCTATTTCAAGTATGATCAAGTATGTTATGATTTAATTAGTCATGAACTTCATGTATGATTTCACGATAATTATATGAGCCCTCATGTGCATATTTTTGGGAGTAGCGTCTAGTACCGAGTAGGCCCGGCATTTAGGTAAACTCTGTGGTCTCAAAATTATGTGCCACCATAGGTATATATTCATGGTTAATCCTACGGGGTCCCTATTAGTGATATCCCACCATTAACGTCCCTTACCTAGCAAGCTTGGGACGTCTCTTCCCACTTGAGTGAAATACCTGGGGCATCATATAAGCTCTATCATGATGGTATCTATTAAAACGAGTCCTCCCATTATTCCCTTATAATTTATGCATTGTCATGTTTACTATACTTTGTCTCAAGTTATAATATACAAGGTTCCTCTTATGATTACGATTATGACTAGTTTATGAATAGTTTTAAAAACCTTGAGCCTCATGTTTATGTTATGATTATTACTTCATGTTTTGAACTGTCCTACTCTTATGAACTCTTATATATTTTATTAGTCAGTTGTACTTATCTTGCATACTTAGTACATTCAAAGTACTGACTGCATATCTATGTTGTATCGTTTTATCATAGAGGACCAAGTGATCAGACTCAGTCGCGCCATTAGACCTGTTTTCGTATCAGTCCAGTTTAGCTAGTGTTGGTGAGTCCTCATCTTCCGAGGACATTCAGTTTAGTTTGTTGTTTTGTTATTTCAGTTACAGACTTTTATCGAGCTAGTTGGGGATGTTGTCCCATCAGCTCTTCAGTTATGTTAGAGGTTTTTCAAACAATATATAGAATCTCAGCTTATTAGTGTTGACTCGATTTATGATTATTATGTGTGTGGACTTTTGCTTATTTATGTTTAGTTTATCAGTTTCCGTTAATTTATGATCTTTAGCCGCTATGCTCATGCCATGGGTTGACTTGGAGCCATTCGTGGTTTTAAGTTTCGTGTCTCTGTCAAGACCTATGTTTGAGTCATGACAGGTTGGCTAGCTACATCTTTCTAAATAGCATAGACAGGCTATGGCCCTCCAAATGGAAGGACCATCCTGATCAAGATATATCTGGTAAGTCTCGCAAAGTTGAATTATCACTCGATCAATAGCAAGAGATCTGAAACCAAGAGTGAACGGATACGTATATACATAAAAGTGACCCGACTTGTAGAAGTTTACGCTTTCGATCGTGCTGGAAGTAGATATGTGAAATTTCTCTTCGAACCACCTGCAGTTAATATGGACAGTGGAGAGATGGGAATACTAATCAAAGAGATATACTTGCTGGTAAGTTTTTCCCGATCATCCATTTGACTAGTTTAAGTGACTCGAGCCTTGAAGTCATTTTGAAAGTTCCTAAATCTTTGAACTATCATGTCAACATAAGACTCCATAGGGAGAATCTTGAGATCTTTACCCTTCTTAGGTCCATCACTAGTAAGAGAAGTTGAATGAGTCTGTTCGGTGCTCTTAAATGAAGACATAATTCGAGAACGAGGAGATTTGAAGATTTGAGGATATAAAGAAGAAAGGAAAAAATTCGAGAAATACATATAGAAAAGTGAAGGTATAAGAAGACAAACGGTACTTATAGAAAAGAAAACAATCACGACCTCGATCAACGCGACTTTTCTGGACTAGAGATTAGACGACACATGGAGGACTGCATTTAATGTGATGGAAAAGATGTTTGTTCAACCGGAAAAAAATATTTCCACTACTTTTCCCACTCAAAAGACCTTTGATATTTTTTCGGGTAAAGAAGATTTCAAAACTTTTTTGCTTCCCAATTACAGCTTGCTAATGTATTCAAAAATCAGGGACTATCTGTATGAAATAAAATTGCAACAAATATGTGGTCAAGGTGAGACGATGCCACATAGAATCAAAGTAACATTGATAAAAATATTTCGAATTAAACATCTGAAGAATAGGTAATGAGGTTTCGATATCTATCTCTGAAATCATCATATATCTAGAGTTGGAAAAATCTGCTACGAGGTTAAGTCAAGTGAATCGTTAAGAGAAGATACCGACTCATGACCTGAAACCATATTCATAGCCCGAAGTCACGAAGAAACTGACAGTTACATGTCAGCAAGATCGTGCGAGGATCCCAACAATCACGAGAGGTTAATAGATGATACATGTAACAGTACTATACGATTAGAATGATTTCATTGAACGATATACTATAGGGAACAAATGAAGTCATTTCATTGGCCAGTGTACTTTAGCTAATGTCTATAAAGAGCAACATTGTTCACTTGTAAATGAATTGAATTTTTAATACAATACAATGCTACTTGCTTGCTTCTCAAGCGCGCGCTCTCTCTCTCTCTC